>ONZH01014103.1:0-123393 GCA_900303285.1 Rhinella marina | reverse complement strand
GACACACAGAATGGTTCCACACTGCTGTGTGCAATGGATTTGTATCACTGAGATATAACATAAAAAAAGGGGGTTATATATGGCGATAGCTGCACTACTAGTGCCAGCCAGCCAAGTGACAAAAAAAAAAAAAAAATGTCTTCTAGCCTTAGAAGGGCTGTTGGGTTCTTTGTGGGTGATCCCTGCCTAACAGACAACTAAATGCAGGCCCTAACACTGTCCCTGAAAGGCAGCAGCTCTATCCCTAACGACATCCAGACGGCATCTGAGCCGAGCACCGCGGCCAGTCGGTAGTATATTCCAGGGTCACCTGATCAGGCCAGCCAACCCCTGCTATCGACATGTAAGGGCCCCACGTGATGCTGGGTGGTACGCAGAGTCTCCTGGCTTGTGATTGGCTGTGTTTTAAGGCGCCAAAAAAGCACGATGCGGAAGTTGCCATTTCCTCGAGCATGGCGAAATACTCGTCCGAGCAGCGAGCACTTACGAGTACCCTAATGCTCGAACGAGCACCAAGCTCGGACGAGCATGCTCGCTCATCTCTATTGATGACCTATTATGAGATCAGATCAGTGGGGATCTGGCAACCAACACCCACACCTATCACCTGATCTTGGCAGCCACAGGTGCCAGAAACTGTACACTAGAAGGAGCCAGAGACAGAAGGCTCTATCGACTGTGTAGTTCCTGGTGCCACCATACTGCAGTTCAGCAACCATTCACTTCAGTGAGAGGGGCACTGCAGTACCCTGCATGACCCCTACATTGTGAAAGAAGCCTTCTGATTCTGACTCTGTCCACAGTATAGTTTCCGGCAGCACAAAAGACCTTTGGGGAGGGGGGGCTAGGTAAACACGACCATTCTGATATTGATGACCTATCCTGAGGACTGTTAAACAATATCTGACTTCCAGAAAACCCATTTAAGAAAATAACAGGTTATAACAGATTTATAAAATAACTAGGATACAATGATAATGCTGCATTAGACCAAAGTCAAGACACAGGAATGAGAAACTACTTCCTTCAACATCTGATTAAGGTCAGTAAAATGGTACCATTGAAGTGAGTGAGACAGACATAAGAGGAAAAGACTTCAAATAATAATTAGTGGACCATGGAACATAGTGGTGTATGACTTAGGGCCCTTTTACACAGGTTAAGGATTGGGACAGTTCCTAGAAATGATCATTCTCAATAACTGTCCTGTGTAAAGGTGGCGTTGATCAGCCAATACATTAGTTAATTTCATTTTTAATTGAACCAGCATGTCTACCACAGCATTCTGCATAATTTGTTTTTCAACAGGACATTGGCCTTAAAGAGGCTCTGTCACTAGGTTGTAACCTATGTATTTAAATACATAGGTTACAAGGCCTAGTGACAACTTTTAAAATCATACCTTTCATGCAGAGTTCTGCGCAGCGGTCGCGTAGAAATTTAAACTTTAAAAAGTATGCAAATGAGCCATCGGAGCACCGGGGGGCGGCCTCTCTCCTCTGGAGCACCGCTCCTTCACCGCCCCCCCGGGCCCGAGGCACGTCCCCTGTCTGTAATCACGCCCCTTTCTGTATATGATAGACAGCGCTAGACTGGTAAGTCTAGCGCTGACCTCTCGCGCATGCGCCCTAAAAATTTTTCCGGCGCATGTGCAGTAGCGCTTGCAGTGTCTACACTGCAAGCGCTGTCTTCTCTTCTGCGCACGCGCCGTCACTCCCGGGACTAGCGAAGTGACGGCGCGTGCGCAGAAGAGAAGACAGCGCTTGCAGTGTAGACACTGCAAGCGCTACTGCGCATGCGCCGGAAAAAATTTTAGGGCGCATGCGCGAGAGGTCAGCGCTAGACTTACCAGTCTAGCACTGTCTATCATATACAGAAAGGGGCGTGATTACAGACAGGGGACGTGCCTCGGGCCCGGGGGGCGGTGAAGGAGCGGTACTCCAGAGGAAAGAGGCCGCCCCCGGTGCTCCGATGGCTCGTTTGCATACTTTTTAAAGTTTAAATTTCTACGCGATCGCTGCGCAGAACTCTGCATGAAAGGTATGATTTTAAAAGTTGTCACTAGGCCTTGTAACCTATGTATTTAAATATATAGGTTACAACCTAGTGACAGAGCCTCTTTAAGTACACATCCAGGCTATAGACAATATAAAGAAACAAACAAGGTGGCACTACATTTTAGGGGGATATTCCAGCATCCATGGCAAAGTACACGTTGCGTCGGACCGACATGCATTCACGGAGGTCATAGGCCTGAGGAATCGTATTGACGCAAAACGTCTGTTGCCTTTGCTTGTGTAGCATACTGCACCCAATGCCTATATATACCTAAATATATAAGTAGTAAATGAATAACTTCAGCATATTGTGAGTGCTGTCCTTCATATTTTCTGTTTGGGGAATGTCCAAGCTATGTAAGGGCTATTTGAACAAGAAACAGAGAGAGAGAGAAGTGCAGTATGATATAATATGGCCTCCAAAATCACCCAACCTTAGCCCAATTAAGATGGTATAGGATAAGTTGAACCACATAGTGAAGGAAAAGCAGCCAAGAAGTGCTTAGCACCTCCAAGAACTCCTTCAAGACTGTTGGAATCCATTCCAGATAATTATCTCATAAGGCTGAATGAGAGAATGCCAAGAGTATGCAAAGCTGTCATCAAAGCAAAAGGGGGCGACTTTGAAGAATTTAAAATATAAAACATATTCTGATTTAACACTTTTTTGTTTACTACTTAATTCCATATGTGTTTTTTTGTCATTGTCATGTTTTTAATGTGAACAATGTAGAAAACAAAACAAGAAAAAACAAACTTTTGACTGTTGCTACATTTCATGTATGTAATATCATTGAGGATATCCAAGTATAATCCTTCTACATCACAAAAATACAGATTCTAAAATGGAATCAAAAGCTGTAGAAAGAAATCACCAACGTGCCATAAAGTTTCTATAGAAAGGGTCCATATTCATGATGGCACAAATCAGTGAAATACAGATTAACTGATCCTGTAAATGGTGTAAATCTAGACTGTCTAGACATGCACCAGATTTATTCCAGTGGCTCAAGATGGATGAAACATGTGGTTAATGGCTAGACACTTTTGTCTAACTTTACTCCATGTATTGGTTGGCTTACTTGGTGTAACAAGGGGTGTCACTGTTGTTCTCGTTCCACCCAAACTCTGCTCCTTTCTGTGGTCTGCCACTCTTTCACTGTTTTGTCAATGGCTGGCCCTTTCAATCAAAGCAGAGAGAAAGGGGCTAGGCACAGTAAAGATCCGAGCTGAGGTGTAATGAAGGTGATGCGAGAACGGGGCCACAGACGAACAAAAGAAAAACAGTGTTTTAAACAGGTTAACTCCAGTTATGTGTCCATGCAAGCAGTTGGATGGGGAGGTCACTGGTGACTCTTTAAGCCATGCTCCCCTAAGTGGGAGTGGATTTTTATAAAAAAAAAAAAAAAATAGAGGTGGCAAGTTGCACAAATGAATGCCAAGTTTTGTACAATTTCTGATTATGAATATATTATTAAACTAATATGGTATGTTTATGTCAGCTCAACAAGTAAATCTTGTGGCACCTAACATTCGTGCTTTATGAATCATCCAAGAAGCTGCTGTGAATGGAAAATCCAATTCACCATAAAGTTCATTGATCTGTGTTTCATAAGTAGCTAGCGAAAGTGATGTAACTGATATTGACATTCAAGCTCTATAGTCATATAGTCATTTTATCAAGCATTCTGGCCAGAAATAAGTGCAGCTAAAACATAGACGTCTCCATTTACTGCTTAGGATACAAAAAAAAAATAAGAAAACTGCTGTAACAACCTTCCATCAGTTTCCAGCTTTGTTGAGCACATTGTCACTATATATACATATATATCTAATATATAAAGCTGAGTGTATGTATGTATGTATGTATGTCCGCTAAAGGAATCCGCACCATTGCGGTTACGATCACAAAATTTGGCACACAGGTACATCAGGTGTCCGGGAAGGTTTTAGAACGGGTCTCAGTTTTCCAGGATGTACCGTTCCTGAGATATTCCCAAAAAATGCATTAGCCAATAGAAGCTTGGTCAAATGACCCTTATCAGCCAATAGAAGCTCGCAGGCAGTTAGTCTCCACACACACTGTTTTATACCAGGTTTCCATAACAACCCAGCCATTTTCCTTCTCTTCTGTAGGTCTGCTTTAAAGGGGCAGAGGGCTGTGGATGAGACAGTTAAAGGAGTATTCCGGTTACCATAAATATAACTTATGTTTTAGACTAACTCATCATCAATTATTATACATTATATAATGTAAATTTCATATATTTACTGTTCAGTAGTAATAAAAGATATTTTCTTCCACTGCTACCCATTGTGTTTCCTCATAAATTACCATGGCATCGACCTGTAATTCAGGGCACCTTCAAAAGAAGGACTTAAAAGCCCCACCCCCAGGTCCCACTAAGTCACGCCCCCGACTCCGCAGCCGACAGGAATTGCAAAAATGAAGGTAAAAATCACCTTCTGTCAGCTGCAGGGGTGGGAGGGTGACTTTTTCCCTGCAGCTCATGCTCAAACTGTATAGTGCTGCTGTCTGAGAGTGACCTGTTCAAAAGGACATCCTTGTGTTTACCCAGGCCCTGACGGAGGACAGGGAGTCTGAAAGCCGGACTGTCCAGCCTAAAACCAGACCTCTGGCCACCCTAGGGGCAGGCTGATGTTAGGGTGGACAGACGTCCGGTTTTAGGCTGGACAGTCCGGTTTTCTGGCTCCCCGTCTGGCACAGTGCCTGGACGGACACAGGGATGTCCACCATTTCAGTAGCTCACGCTCAGACAGCTTCTCCTCTGTGTCTTCACAGAGCCGAGAGGCCTGGCTTCATATTTAGGGGTGTGGCTTAATGGAGTCCGGGGGTGTGGCTTCACATTTGTGGGCAAGACCGGTGAGGTCCGGCTTTCTGACGTGAAGACAGTGGCCACCCTAGCTGATATGGAGGTCACAGTTAAAAGGGAAGGGAGCGGTGGATGTTACTGTTAAAGGACAGGCTGATGTGGAGGTCACTGTTAAAGGGGCAGGCACTGTAGAGGTCACTCTGGATATCTTTTAACGACACACACACAAACATTAAATGAAATAGATGACATATACCCGGCCGAAGCTGGATATATATATATATATCTGGCTTACCCCTTTCATGGCGTTTATATCCATGGCTGAGCACGTGTGGTGTGGTTGCCAGTGATATCACACTGGCCAGTGCGAGTATGCTAAAAGGGCACTGTTCTCACTATCTGTGTATGTTCTACATTCCTTAAATAGGCTACACAGCAGACCTAATGCCTGGTAGGCTGAGGGGAGATTACGAAAAAGCTAGGAGACTGTGGCGATTCAGTAGGACTCTACCTACAGAAAGTTGCTCCTGCAGTAAAGAGCTGTTGATGACACTCAAATTATGCCGCTAATGGGCACACTATCATTGCCACAGCAACTATTTGAACATAGAAACATAGATGTTGTAGTAAATAGAGATGAGCGAATATATTCGTAAAGATTCGTTATCCGCACAGATATTTGCGTACTCATAAGTATTCGTTACTTGGCAGAGTAGCGTGTGAAATTCGTGTGTTTTTTTTTAAACTCCTCCCTGCATGTTTAGCACCTATTTCTTAGCCAATAAACATGCAGGGAAGCCTGGGGGACCTCCTGCCATGACCTACTACCTTTTCTACGTGTCTAGGAGTGATTGGCTGCCTGCATCAGGTGACGTGCTATTATATATCTGCGTACGCCTGGGGCTCGGATCCCACACCTTGTTAGGAGAGGGAAAGAGTGTGCGTATGATAGGGATAGCGAAAGAGTACAAAATATGTACAAAATACAAATCTGATATATAAGCATACGAAATATCTGATATATAAGCGTACGAAATATCTAAATCTAAATCTGAATTGATCTAAACATAAGTGATAAATCCTGACACACATGACTATTAACTTCTATTAGATCGTAATCACCCGGCTTTCTTAGAGTCCTGATAAACAAGTTGTCATTCAAAAATCTCAGAAAGTTGAGTGACAGCTTCTCTATGCTTGCAAGTGGTAATGGTTTCACTGTCTTGAATTCATACGCAACAGGGTATAGAGTAAATTATATGTAGCAATAGCGTATGCTTTATCAGACAAGGTCCTGTCGCTCCTTGCACTGTCTCTGCCTGCTCCATGCATGCTGCCCCTGGTGTTCCCTATCCATTTCTGTGGTGTTTCCATCACTTTCAGAGGTTTTCAGGTGTTTAGGCAAACTTGCCTGCGAAGAACTTGGGTCCCTTGCTCGTATCTCCCATTGACTTCAATAGGGTTCGTTATTTGGTACGAATATACAAACTTTTGGAAAAGTTCGTACCGAATACCGAGCACACGAACATTTTAATATTCGCTCATCTCTAGTAGTAAATTGAAACAAAACGTGTTGAAAACTGGCCCAATTTGATGTATGTATTATACGTCGCTTAGAAGAAAGGAATGTGGTCTAGATGCTACATTTCACACCAAAACTATGCCACGTTCTGGCATAAAATTGAGTCCAGTTGCATAGTAGTTCTATTAGTTCTTTTGGGAAAAACATGGTTTTCTTGGGGAAAGCCCCTTGGTAGTGCCAAGCACTGTCACGTCTGGCTGGAACTTTTGATGAATGTGCCAAACGTAAAACCCTGACATATGCAACTGTAGACCATACAGTAACATTCATCACTCAAAGGATCCTTTGTTAAAAGGCAATAGGCACAACAAGGTAGAAATTTATTTGTGTGTCTCTGTATTAAAAAGCACAGTCATCTTCACTCTACAATACAGCCACAAAAAGGGTCATACAGTGCATCAGTGAGAACCTGTGGATGTTGTAGGCATAAAATGTTATATCTAATTTCACACAGAACATAAAAATAACACATTCTTCTGTAATATAGTGCTTAATTACTTATATAAAATACTTAAACGTTGCATTTTTGAATGTTGTATGATTCACGTTTGTGCCATGTAAATGCATTAGGTCAGTTTGCAGGGACTGTGGAGCAGGTCACTTTCTCTGCCTTCTCTTTAAAATTGTCACTTCCTTTTTGGCTGCTTCCTGACACCTTCTTTAGCGCTCTTCTTTTTTTTTTCTTTCTCAGAACATCCTAAAGAGGATTTTCATGTCTGCCAATAATCACTTTCAACTCAGGCTTTAGGCTACTTTCACACTTGCGTTGTTAAAGGTTCTGAGATCCAGCAGAGGATCTCTATACCTGAATTAAACTGATCCATTTTGATCTTGCACATCAGGATGCATCAGTTCAGTTAGGATGCAGTTGTGTGAAATCAAAACTGAAGAAAACTGATCAGGCACTAAATACATTGAAAGTCAATGGGTGACGGATCCATTTTTTTAGGCTACTTTCACACTTGCGTTGTTAATTCAGGTACTGAGATCCGGCAGAGGATCTCTATACCTGAATTAAACTGATCCGTTTTGATTTTGCACATCAGGATGCATCAGTTCAGTTAGGATGCAGTTGTGTGAAATCGCTGGGCGCCTGGTGGAATCGTCACCTGTGCGCGCCGTCCTGTCCCTCCGACGCTCTGAAGACCTGCCGAGGTGCATGTAAGTATGTATGTGTATATGTCTGTGTATGTTTATGTTTATGTGTATGTCTATGTCTGTATGTGTGTATGTGTAGCCGGATCCGTCATGAACTCCATTGAAAGTCAATGGAGGGCGGATCCGGTTACCATTGTGGTCACACCAGACGGATCCACCCCCATTGACTTGCATTGGGGGTCATTCCGGATCCGTCTTGGTGCGGATGCCTGGACCGGAGAGCAAACCGCAGCATGCTGCGGTTTGTTCTCCGGTCTGAAGACGGAACGGAATGCTTTCAGGAGCATTCCGTTGTCTTCAATTCAGTTTTGTCCCCATTGACAATGAATGGGGACAAAACTGAAGCGTTTTATTCCGGTATTGAGCCCCTATGACGGAACTCAATACCGGAATTTTAAAACGCTAGTGTGAAAGTAGCCTTAAGTGAAACATACACATTAGATAAAGGTTGGCAAACCCACCAATATTGACCATCTAATGAGTATGGAGCCTCCCGGTGGCAGATGTCAGGGGAGATAAGGATCGGCCAGTTGAATTTCAGGGCTCTCAGGGAGACACTGTAAGCCACTACCAGAGGTATAGGACTATGATGAGCTTGTATGTGCATGGAGGGGTCAGGAGAGATAGCTGTCTGCTGACGGCTATATAATGTGTATGTTTGTCTTTAGGCTTCAAGGCCTACATTTACAAATGGAGCAAAGGTCCCTGCACCACTAGAACACTTTTGTAAGAGGTAGGGAGGGGAGTAAAATGGATTTTCCCTGGGTAGAGATGAGTGAATTGTTTCTATAGAATCATAATTTGACTAAAATTTTTTGCAAAATACAGCTTCTATAGAATCAGCATTTTAGGTTATTCATTTTGGGAGAATTTTAGTGCAAAGACAAAATCATTTGCAGCTTCTTCGCAGCCAATTGAAGCACTTTTAAGTCTGGATGAATTCATGGTCAGTCGAATCAGACCCAAATCAAATTTATAGAAGTTCACTCATCTCTACTTCTGGGCACATATGGAAGACCTTTGGGGTCATTTATCAAACTAGTGTAAAGTAGAACAGGCTAAGTTGGCCATAGCAACCAATCAGATTCCACCTTTCATTTTTGACTGCTCCTTTGGAAAATGAAAGGTAGAATCTGATTGTTTGGTTGCTATGGGCAGCTAAGCCAGTTCTACTTTACACCAGTTTGATAAATGACCCCATTTGTTTCTTTCATCCTCTAGGGAAAAGGATCCAGGGGATGGAGATATCATGAGTGCCATTTCTGTTTGTCTATACATGTAAAAAAATAAAATCCTCACTTCTTCAAATTACAATGATACGGGTGGAGACAGAGAATTGCTTTGTGTGATTTATGAAACTTAACAACCTTCTCTAAATTTCTGTAATCAATAAGAAACTTGCACTATCATCAGGTCATCAGGGGTATATTGTTATGTGCATTCCTCCGTAAATATAATTGCACTATAACTACACTGAATTTAACACAATTGTTATTCTCTTCTTAAATCCTACTACTTCCACATGTCCTCTGAATAGGCAGCTTTCATCTTTAATCCTGGTACTTTCTGTATTAACAGAAATACAGGTAGAAATCACGCAGATCACTTAGCAATAGCAATTAAAGTGGAAGGGCGGGAACCTATTAAAAATAAAGAATCCTGTACCTAGCCGTCATTGGGTTTACTGTGGAAATACCAAATGAAGTAATTATGGTAAAGTAGATGTTCATGACAACAGCTTATAAACAATACATTCTATTTTACCAAATATTAAATATGTCCTGTGGAAATATGTTTCATCTTGCCTAATAAAATAAAAATCAAGGACAGACGTGATAGTACAAGATATTTAAATAAATTACATTAATATGCGGCCTCAGGCTCACATTCAGGTTTTTTAATGCAATTTTCAAAGGCAAAAGCTGGAGTGGATTAAAATAAAGAGATTATATTCTCTACTTTTATGATTCACTCCTTTATTTTGATTTCAAAAACTGCATCAAAAAATCGAAATGTGTGGACAAACCCCAAGGGCCCTTGCACACGACCGTATGCCTTCCGAGACATAAGTTCCGTGAGCGGGCCATATGTCCCGGAGCAGCATTGATCGTGCGCACGGGAGCACACAGCATCATAGATTACAATGATGCTGTGCACGTCGGGCCACCCGCGGTACTATTGTCATGCACTCATATGATCTTACGACTGCAAGACAGTAGTACTGCGGGCAGCCTGATGTGCACAGTATTGTAATCTATGATGCTGTGCGCTCCCCTGCACACGATCAGTGTCACTCCGGGACATATGGCCCGCTCACAGACCATATGTCTCGGAGCGCATACGGTCATGTGCAAGGACCCTAAGGCCTCTTTCACATGAGCAATATGGATTGTGTCAGAATCTGTTCAGGAAAAAAAACTAATGGTTTTGCACACAAATTCAATCAGATTTTTCTCCAATTGCTTTCATTGTGTGTGTTGTTTTTTTTTTTTGTGTGGATACAATCAGTTTTGATACATGCAAGAAGAAAAACTGAAGAATAGCGCTCAACATCTCCTAGCCACCATCAGTGAAAAATGCATTACATCCGGAGGTCTTCTGTTTTCACACAAGCCACATTCACTTCAATTGAACCAGGGCTGCATGAAAAATGCAAAATATAGAACATGCTGAGATTTTTCCTGAACGCAGAAATGATACCTGAAAAATTAAAACAAATGTGTCAGGATTCAGTCTGGATGCGCATTGCATCCAGACAGCAAACTGGTTCGTTTGAAAGAGCCCTTATGATGCCTTCACGCGTGGCAGATTTTGTTGCAGAAAATTTGAAAATAAGTTCCATTCAGATAAATGGGATTGTTTTGGTGGCAAGAACATGGATTTCGGGAAGCCCCATTTAGATGAATAGAACTGATTTTCAGTTTCTGACATTTCTGCAATAAAAAATGCTGTGTGTGAAAGCACCCTTAGAGCTCATGCACAGGGAGATAGTAAAGCGCCATACAACCTCAACGTTTTGCATAGCCATTATACAGTGCCAATACTAATGAATGGGTCCCTGATGTACCTCTGCATGTAGGCGCAGATTATTGGCCATAGACTCTACAGGGAAATTAGCTGGCCTCATGGGAGCTAGCCAGGTAGATAACAATCTAATGCTCTCAGTAGTAATGAATGCTCAGAGCACCAGGTACATATGGACCTGGCCGGTGAACAAAGGTGTCCTTCTGACTGTATCATCCTCATCCAGTTGAATACATTTGATTGGGGGAAGTTGGGTTTAGGCTTCGGGCAGTTTGGAGGGTTAGCAGCATTCTGTATAAAACCTCTTGCACATGACCGCCTCCATTTTTCAGTACACAGATCATGGATCTGATGACATCTGTGTACTGTCCGCCTTTTTTGCAACCCCATAGAAAGGAATGGTTTTGCATTTGATGCACGAAAAATGTGTATCGGATGCGGACTGAAAATACAGTCAGGGGTGGGATTCAAATTTTTAACAACAGGTTCCCTCCTCAATGGCGGACATGTGGCGTCATGACACATGTTTACATTTACATCACATACAGTGCCTTGCGAAAGTATTCGGCCCCCTGGAACTTTTCAACCTTTTGCCACATTTCAGGCTTCAAATACAAATCACAGAAAAAAACGTGGTCTAAAATGGCAGAAAATTGCTCAGACCCCATATGCTGTTGCGCATATCAAACCGGGGGAGCAATTCCTGCACATGTGGTCCGTTGCTAACAGCAATCCCCAGCAAAAATGCATACAATGGAGGATGCCTGCAGCGGACCACATGTACCACAAAACCATCCTACACAAGGTAACAAATTGTGTGGATGTGGCGAACTATATAATTAGACCACGTTTTTTTCTGTGATTTCTGGTTTTGTGGTACATGTGGTCCGCTGCAGGCATCCTCCATTGTATGCATTTTTGCTGGGGATTGCTGTTAGCAACGGACCACATGTGCAGGAATTGCTCCCCCAGTTTGATATGCGCAACAGCATATGGGGTCTGAGCAATTTTCTGCCATTTTAGACCACATTTTTTTCTGTGATTGTATTTGAACATTTACACCTGGAGGTGTGGCAACTCCAGGTCTGAATGTACCACTACTTACATCTTATGGTAACATTCTGGTGCAGCCTGAGTCACATGAGTCATTGGTAGTTGGGGCTCATAGTCTCCTCCCTTCTCCCTCCTCCCATTATATGTGTGATTTCACGCTGGAGGTAACTAGGAGTAGGTTGCTGTGTGTCGGCCTATATGCTCCTTCCGCAAGGTAGGTTAGCGTTAGGTCCCGAGCCACTCTGAGATACCTTGACGCGGTGCTCGGGCTCCAGTACTGTATGTTCTTGATATAAGAATATATTGGCGAAAGTCTAATTTTAACATCAGTGTGAGGGTTTAGCCATATATTGTCAATTGCATTACCGCTGCAGTGCACCTCTACTAGTGATTGTTTGACATTTCAGGCTTCAAACAAAAAGATATAACATTTTAAATTTTTGGTGAAGAATCAACAACAAGTGGGTCACAATTGTGAAGTGGAAAGAAATTTATTGGATCATTTAAACTTTTTTTGTAATAATAAAACTGAAAAGTGGGGCGTGCAAAATTATTCGGCCCATTTACTTTCAGTTCAGAAAACTCACTCCAGAAGTTCATTGAGGATCTCTGAATGATCCAATGTTGTCCTAAATGACTGATGAAGATAAATAGAATCCACCTGTGTGTAATCAAGTCTCCGTATAAATGCACCTGCTCTGTGATAGTCTCAGGGTTCTGTTTAAAGCACAGAGAGCATCATGAAGACCAAGGAACACACCAGGCAGGTCCGTGATACTGTTGTGGAGAAGTTTAAAGCTGGATTTGGATACTAAAAGATTTCCCAAGCGTTAAACATCCCAAGGAGCACTGTGCAAGTGATCATATTGAAATGGAAGGAGTATCAGACCACTGCAAATCTACCAAGACCCGGCCGTCCCTCTAAACTTTCATCTCAAACAAGGAGAAGACTGATCAGAGATGCAGCCAAGAGGCCCATGATCACTCTGGATGAACTTTTGAGATCTACAGCTGAGGTGGGAGAGTCTGTCCATGGGATAACAATCAGTCGAACACTTCACAAATCTGGCCTTTATGGAAGAGTGGCAAGAAGAAAGCCATTTCTCAAAGATATCCATAAAAAGTCTTGTTTACAGTTTGCCACAAGCCACCTGGGAGACACACCAAACATGTAGAAGAAGGTGCTCTGGTCAGATGAAACCAAAATCAAACTTTCTGGAAACAATGCAAAACGATATGTTTGGCGTAAAAGCAACACAGCTCATCACCCAGAACACACCATCCCCACTGTCAAACATGGTGGTGGTGGCAGCATCATGGTTTGGACCTGCTTTTCATCAGCAGGGACAGGGAAGATGGTTAAAATTGATGGGAAGATGGATGGAGCCAAATAAAGGACCATTCTGGATGAAAACCTGTTGGAGTCTGCAAAAGACCTGAGACTAGGATAGAGATTTATCTTCCAACAAGACAATGATCCCAAACATAAAGCAAAATCTACAATGGAATGGTTCAAAAATAAACGTATCCAGGTCTTAGAATGGCCAAGTCAAAGTCCAGACCTGAATCCAATTGAGAATATGTGGAAAGAGCTGAAAACTGCTGTTCACAAACGCTCTCCATCCAACCTCAAAGAGCTCGAGCTGTTTTGCAAGGAAAAATGGGCAAGAATTTCAGTCTCTAGATGTGCAAAACTGATAGAGACATACCCCAAGCGACTTGCAGCTGTAATCGCAGCAAAAGGTGGCGCAACAAAGTATTATGCAAGGGGGCCGAATAATTTTGCACGCCCCACTTTTCAGTTTTATTATTACAAAAAAAGTTTAAATGATCCAATAAATTTCGTTCCACTTCACAATTGTGACCCACTTGTTGATTCTTCACCAAAAATTTAAAATGTTATATCTTTTTGTTTGAAGCCTGAAATGTGGCAAAAGGTTGAAAAGTTCCAGGGGGCCGAATACTTTCGCAAGGCACTGTATATGCAACACACATACATAGAAATACACCATATACATGGTACACATACATAAATACACCACATAGACACTACACACACATACCACCCAACTTTTAAAAATCCTAAGGAATCCTATGGGATGGAAGGGCTCACCTCCAGCTGCCAGCCGGTTCTGTAATTTAAACAACCGGTTCTGTAGACCCTGAGGGAACTGGCTGAATCCCATGCCTGAATACAGTCATGTGCATGAATACTAAGTATGGACATATTCTCCACATGTATTCCACTTGTGCAGCTTTTTAGGAATCCGTTCACTGCTGTATAGGCTCCACTCACATAGATCAGATTGCAACTATGTTCGTCCAGACAGAAGTTTAGATGACTACATAGATAGTCCATCCATGTACCTCCACGGGGTAGCTTCTCTACCATACATATCCTCGCAGTGTGTATAAGCAATCATAAATGCTGCAGGTAGTAGCTCCCAAAATCTCCTTCCAGAAAATGTTTTTGCTGCTGCGGATTTGAATGTGGCAAATCCAAAGCATTTTATAGTACCAGCAAAGTGTATGAGATTTTAAGAAATCTCATCCACATGTTTTGAGGAAAACCTACATTTTTAGGATGTAAGTTATACTGCAGGTTTTGACCACAGATTTCGATCGTGGATTCACCCTTTGCAATACACAGGGGGAAATCTCTGGAAATATGCAGCAAAATGCAAAATGGAAATTCCACTGTGTGGAAATTTAGGGGGTCATTTATGAGTAGACATATGCCACTTTTGTGGCGTATATCTGTCTCAGATTTTATTGCACACCATGATGCGGCACAGAGGCGTAGCTAGAACTGACTGGGCCCCACAGCAAATTTTTGTATGGCCCCCCCCACACACATGCTCACCATAGCTGCATAGCTGCACTCATAGACGCACTCTCCATATACATGCGCTCACCATATACATAGATGCACTTATACACGCACTCTCCATGCCGGCCAAGTCAAAAATTAAGCCCCCCCCCCAATGCCGAATTCTCACCCTAACCTTTTCCCTCCTAACATTTATACATTATATTTCATACACCATGCTGTATGATATACAGTATAATCCATGCACCATGCGGTATGATATACAGTATAATCCATACACCATGCCGTACAATGTACATTATATTCCATACACCATGCTGTATTATATACAGTATAGATCATAAACTATGCCATATAATATATAGCATAAACCCACAGTGTATGGATTATACTGTATATTGTACAATATGGTGTATGGATTATACTGTGTATTATACAGCATAGTGTACGGATTATACTGTATATTGTACAGCATGGTGTATGGGCTATACTATATATTATACAACATGGTGTACGGATTATACTGTACATTATACAGCATGGTGTACGGATTATACTGTATACTATACAGCATGGTGTACGGATTATACTGTATACTATACAGCATGGTGTACGGATTATACTGTATATTATACAGCATGGTGTACAGATTATACTATATACTATACAATATGGTGTATGGATTATACTGTATATTATACAGCATGGTGTATGGATTATACTGTGTATTATACAGCATGGTGTACAGATTATACTGTATACTGTACAATATGGTGTATGGATTATACTGTATATTATACAGCATAGTGTACGGATTATACTGTACATTATACAGCATGGTGTATGAACTATACTATATATTATACAGCATGGTGTACGGATTATACTGTATATTATACAGCATGGTGTACGGATTATACTGTATACTATACAGCATGGTGTACGGATTATACTGTATATTATACAGAATGGTGTACAGATTATACTATATACTATACAATATGGTGTATGGATTATACTGTATATTATACAGCATGGTGTATGGATTATACTGTGTATTATACAGCATGGTGTACAGATTATACTGTATACTGTACAATATGGTGTATGGATTATACTGTATATTATACAGCATGGTGTACGGATTATACTGTACATTATACAGCATGGTGTACGGATTATACTGTATACTATACAGCATGGTGTATGTATTATACTGTATACTATACAGCATGGTGTACGGATTATACTGTATACTATACAGCATGGTGTATGTATTATACAGTATATTATACAGCATGGTGTACGGATTATACTGTATATTATACATCATGGTGTACGGATTATACTGTATACTATACATCATGGTGTACGGATTATACTGTATATTATACAGTATGGTGTATGGATTATACTGTATATTATACAGCATGGTGTACGGATTATACTGTATACTATACAGCATGGTGTACGGATTATACTGTATATTATACAGCATGGTGTACGGATTATAATGTATATTATACAGCATGGTGTACGGATTATACTGTATACTATACAGCATGGTGTACGGATTATACTGTATATTATACAGTATGGTGTATGGATTATACTGTATATTATACAGTATGGTGTATGGATTATACTGTACATTGTATAGCATGGTACAGGGATTATAATGTATACTGTACAGCAAATGCATGGCGGTTACACCATGCCGGAAAATATATCCCCTGCGCCATGCTGTACAATATACAGTATATACACAGTGTACAGGTATACTGTATATGTATTGTGTGGCACAGTGTATGCATACTCACACACAAACACACATGAATACTTACAGTTACTTGGCCATTGGGGATCTCAGTCGCCACTTCCAGACTTTGGAGGGGGCTGGGGCCTTGTTCTCTTTTCTTCTTCTTTCCTTGCATAAGGGAGGAGGCGGGGCCTGCTGGGAGCGCCGCACAGGAACGCCCTGACGAGCTAACGTCAGGACGTTAAGGGAAGTATGGTGTATGCCTGTTCCGAGCCCACCACAGCAGGGCTTCCCTATCGGAACAAGCATACACAATAAAGTCCGGGCTGCGGCGGTGAGCAGGCCAGGACAGGCCCTGAACGTAGGCACAAAGTAAGCTGCGTGGCCACGTGCCCGCGCAGCTTACAAGGAACACTGCCTGCAAGTGGCAAGGGGGGGCCCTCTGGGCCCCCCTGGCTTAGGGGCCCGGTCGCAACTGCGACCGCTGCAACCCCTATAGCTATGCCACTGCATGGGCGCACACATATACAATACACATACACTCACCGGCCACTTTATTAGGTACACCTGTCCAACTGCTCGTTAACACTTAATTTCTAATCAGCCAATCACATGGCGGCAACTCAGTGCATTTAGGCATGTAGACATGGTCAAGACAATCTCCTGCAGTTCAAACCGAGCATCAGTATGGGGAAGAAAGGTGATTTGAGTGCCTTTGAATGTGGCATGGTTGTTGGTGCCAGAAGGGCTGGTCTGAGTATTTCAGAAACTGCTGATCTACTGGGATTTTCACGCACAACCATCTCTAGGGTTTACAGAGAATGGTCCGAAAAAGAAAAAACATCCAGTGAGCGGCAGTTCTGTGGGCGGAAATGCCTTGTTGATGCCAGAGGTCAGAGGAGAATGGGCAGACTGGTTCGAGCTGATAGAAAGGCAACAGTGACTCAAATTGCCACCCGTTACAACCAGGTAGGCAGAAGAGCATCTCTGAACGCACAGTACGTCGAACTTTGAGGCAGATGGGCTACAGCAGCAGAAGACCACACCGGGTGCCACTCCTTTCAGCTAAGAACAGGAAACTGAGGCTACAATTTGCACAAGCTCATCGAAATTGGACAGTAGAAGATTGGAAAAACGTTGCCTGGTCTGATGAGTCTCGATTTCTGCTGCGATATTCCAATGGTAGGGTCAGAATTTGGCGTCAACACATGAAAGCATGGATCCATCCTGCCTTGTATCAACGTTCAAGCTGGTGGTGGTGGTGTCATGGTGTGGAGAATATTTTCTTGGCACTCTTTGGGCCCTTGGTACCAATTGAGCATCGTTGCAACGCCACAGCCTACCTGAGTATTGTTGCTGACCATGTCCATCCCTTTATGACCACAATGTACCCAACATCTGATGGCTACTTTCAGCAGGATAATGCGCCATGTCATAAAGCTGGAATCATCTCAGACTGGTTTCTTGAACATGACAATGAGTTCACTGTACTCAAATGGCCTCCACAGTCACCAGATCTCAATCCAATAGAGCATCTTTGGGATGTGGTGGAACGGGAGATTCGCATCATGGATGTGCAGCCGACAAATCTGCGGCAACTGTGTGATGCCATCATGTCAATATGGACCAAAATCTCTGAGGAATGCTTCCAGCACCTTGTTGAATCTATGCCACGAAGAATTGAGGCAGTTCTGAAGGCAAAAGGGGGTCCAACCCGTTACTAGCATGGTGTACCTAATAAAGTGGCCGGTGAGTGTATATAGACACCCAGCTTTCCTGCTGTGCCTCTCCCCCATACTCTAATGCCTCTGCACTTGTGCTATGCAGGATAGCAGGGAAGCTGGATGACATCTCATGACGTAATGTCACCCAGCTTTCCTACTGTACTGCATGTCACATGTGCAGAGACATGAGGACAGTCTGGGAAAGCTGATTATAAGTTAAGTTATCAGTTCCCCTGACACTCACATCACTGGGAGGTTGGGGAAATCCTACTGATGTCCAGCATGCTCCAGATCAGGCTGCAAGTATCGCGGGTATGAAAGGGGCTATGATAGCTCCGCCCACATCGGACCTGATGCTGTGGAGAGACGGGGGAAGTCAGCTCGACGCTCGGGCCCCGAAGCAGCTGCTTCCCCTGCTTCCCCGGTAGCTACGCCACTGGTGCGGCAGAATTTGTGACTTCTTCCCCACTCATGCCAGTTTGAAAAAAGCTGGCGTTTTGTGGGAGGGGCCATCTCATTCATCATTTTCTACACCTGGTTTAGGAGTAGAAAATTGTCTAAATGTAAGACAGAAAGGAAGCTGTCTTACATTTAGATCTGGCACTGGATCCACTGAAGATATGTATAGGCCTGCACCTCTTTATAACTCTTCATAAGCTATAGGTGTTATTAATCGAAGTTATTTTGTCATATTTTAGAATGCTTCTTTATTTTGGTTTGCTTTGCATGAATAATGCCCATTTTTCTCCACAAAGTCACGGGAAGAGGATTTTGTTCAGGAAACAGAATCATGCTTGAGCGCATTTGTTATTTAAGGTGCAAAGTGCAGACATATAAAATAATTTACCTAAAGGAATCTATTGAACTTTAAACAGAGGGACCTAAAATACCACTATAGGGTTCACCTGGTAGGGAGGCTCGTTCCCATTGCGGTCTGCTATTGGCTGCCCCCCTGATGCCGGATGTTTTCATCCATGGGACGGGGAGAAGCAGCAGCGGCCTTGCCGGCATCAGGACTGATGCTGGTGCTGGGGAGTGAGCTACATTGTTTGTGAGGGGCCCTGGCATTTCAGGGGTTGAAGATCTCAGGATAAATGATCCTGACAAAGTGGAACAATGGCTCATTTGACCCAGTTCTCAATGATGTAAGGCAGTCTTTTGGGCAGTGTCTATGTAGAATGGCGGCTAATTGATTTCCGGTGACATTCCACTGTTCCTAAATGAGACCATACATCTTACATAATGTTTTATATAAACATTTTTTTTGCATGCTTGGCCCTCTCTTATTATTTACCTGAAAGAAAGAGAAAAAAAAAACAAAAAAACACTACAGGGCGGAACACAGAAGGGGGGATAGCAAGGGTAAATGGGAGGGGGCCCAAGATGAGTAAACAACCGCAGATCTATGATGCACTTAATCCATCTCTGAAGGCAGTCACACATGCACATGCTGTCTATTTATTCACCTCTATGGTACTGCTGGAGATAGTTAAGGGGTTGTACTTGGCTATTTCCAGCAGGACCATAGAGTTAAATGGGAAGTGAGTATACGGAACCTCTGCTCCATTCATACAAAACGGGGTCCCTGTTGTCACGATTGGCATGACCCCCACCGATCAGACACATATCCACTATCCCAGGGATGGCCAACCTGAGGCTCTCCAGCTGTTGCAAAACTACAACTCCCAGCATGCCCGGACTGCCTTCAGCTATCAGCCTACAGCAGGGCATGGTGGGAATTGTAGTTTTACAACAGCTGGAGAGCTGCAGGTTGGCCATGCCTGCACTATCCTATGGGCAGCCCATTTAAATGACTCTGTGCCCTACTCATCTCCACTTATGCCACTGCTCAAGCATTTTGTCAAATAGTAGGCATAATGGATGCTTCATCAGCAAAATAAAAAAAAGAAAAAGAAAAGAACATGAAACAACAGGGCAGATTTACTGCTCCAATATTTTTTGGAAATATGTTGACTTTACTGCTTTATTAGCTGTGAGAAAGCAGATCATTCATTTTAGTTCCTTTGCCTTTCCAGGCAGGAGAGGAGTAGTAGCACCAGTACAAGCCATGAGTTGCACAATAGACAAAAGACATTAAAGTAAAACATGTTTATGAGCGCAATAATGACTAAAAGTGGACACAAATAAATAGTTGTGTTGAGAAATTGCATAATAGTTAATATCTGCCACCAATTAAAAGCCATTGTTAAACATTTTCTGTCCTTTGAAACATTTGTCTGCTTCTATTCTGCCTGTGGGGAAACAGAACAATATTCAGTAATTATCATCAGAAGATGCGCTGTCCATTCGTTCTCTGCTCACATGAGATGAAATCCACTTCTTATGTGAAAACTAAACTCAATCAAGACATCTACTGATGTACATATAAGGACAAATGTCTTACATCTCAATCAGCTTGACAGATATATGAGTAAGGTTCCCAATTCGGTACCAAATTTCATAGCTAACTTTGGAATATATTATTTAGTTGGGGATCTCATTTCTGTTCTATAATAGTTATTGCACAAGATCATGGTTTTGCTTTCATTACTCTAGCTTGTACTTCTGAAATGGAGACAGTTGGATAGATGGAATAGGGCACTTATCACTCTTATTTGTTGCAGGTCTTAAAGGGGTATTCCGGTTACCATAAATATAACTTATCAATCATTACCTAACATAATGTAAATTTCACATATTTACCGTTCAGTAGTTATAAAAGTAGTTTTCATCCTCTGCTACCCACTGTGTTTCCTCATAAGTTACCATGACATCAACCTGTAGTTCCGAGTCTTTGTTAGGCCCAGCATGCTCAGTGTGTTGCTATCAATGTTAGTGTGCTGCTGATTACTGAGTAGAGGGGGAGTGACTGGATTGTATATCAGACAGCCAATCAGTAATCATTAACACTTACAGCAGGAAAGGTAGGGAATATGGGGATTGTAGTTTTGTGAGGGAAGATCAGGAGCCATGATACTCTCAGTGTGTTGCAGGCTCACACAGGAGCTAGACACATGGATTGCAAGGTAAATTGAAACTCTGGTTATATGTATAGGTATGGGTTCTGGTTGGGTCACAGCTTGCAGCCTTAATGCAGTTTTTCAAAAATTAAGTTACTTTACCAGAATACCCTTTTAAAGAGAATCTGTCAGCAGTTTTTACCATGCTAAACTGCTAGCAGCACTAGGTAAAGACTGAGCAGAGCAGTACAAAGTATCTGTTGTGGAGCTTTTATTAATAGGAGTATTGTGAATATGTTTTAGTCTGCCAAGTTCTGCTCCTTCAAGTGCACTGGAGGAGGAGCTTCACTGTGAAGTGATCTCTGAATTGAGCTGCTTCACAGCCCCTTCCCTCTGTTCTAAGTGACAGATGTACTGGTTTCCTGGTTGGATGCCACAGCTATATGAAAGTTACTGTAAACCTGTGTCGATCAACTTGTATATTCTCATACAATGTTCTTTATTAGCCCAGCATCCACCCTCTAAAATGACCCTCATTCTCACTAAAGGTCCAATCTGACAATGAGTATGAGCAGGCTGCAGTTTTGAAAAGGCAACTCTTACAGGTAATCTGCTAACCGACAGTACTGCAATGCTCTTAAGGGGGTTGTCCTTAGGATAGATCATCGGTGGGGATCTGACTCCTGAGCTGAAGAGAAAGCAGCACTTGTACGTGTGCTGCCTTCTCTGCACTGTTTACCTGGTCGCCGCAGAAATTGCAGTGGTGAGAAGGTGTAATTACAAGTATGGCGTTCACATTCACTTCTATGGGATGGCTCTGTCTGTTCAAGTGAATACTACAGAGCCATCCCATAGAAGTGCATGGGGGCGCCATAGTTGTAATGATACCTGCTCACCACTACAATTGCTGCGGTGAGCAGGTAAACAGAGCGGAGAAGGCAGCACTCGTACAGCTAATCGTCTGGGGGGCCAGGTGCGGGACCCCCTCCAATCTGATATTGGTGACCTATCCTGAGGATTATAGGATGAGCAAATTATTCAAAAATTGTATTTGGCTGCTTCACCAAATTTTACAAAAAAATTTGCTTTGTGACAAATTACTGATCGTGCTGCAACCCGTTATTGTACTTCTCAGATGACGTGTTCATAGCTGATCGCAGCATCTGAAAGTATTAATACTGTGTAAAATTCAAAAAAATAAATTACATTATACTTACCTCATCCATTTGCTCGTGACTGGCCAGCTTCCGCCATCTTGATTGAAGATCTGGCGCAAAATCATGCACGGTCCATGATGACACCATCACATTGGTGACATCATACATCACTGCACACGAGATTTTGTGCAAGATCTTCAATAAAAATGGCGGCTGGCCTGTCGCGAGCAAATGGATGGCCCAGTGAGTGTCTCCCCCTCTTAGTTTTGCTTTTCATTTACCATGCTTGGCCTTGCTTTAGAGTTTCTGGTCTACAAGCACTTGCCAGTAAAACATACACGATTTTCAAGGCTTGGATAATGGTTTGTGACTCACAAAGTGCTGACAACGACAGACAAGACTTGGTGTACTGATTACCCTCCAGGCATATAGCTATACTCATATAGTACTCATAGAATTCTTAGAATAACTGTAATACGTTAGATGCACAGCTAAAAACCTGCATTCTTCTGACCTTAAAAGGACAAAAGCTCATAAGTTAAAATATTTCAAAATCAGGTAAGTCATTGGATGCATAGTTTTACTTTTTAGCGAAAACGTGTGAAAAGAATGAAAAAATAAGAAGGCGGCCCTGACTTTATTGCGAAAAAACACACTTGCGTACGTAGGGGGACCGGGCGGACGCCAACAGTGCAATCAGAGTTACGGAGCGGCGACAGCCCTTTTGCGCTTCCTCTGGCCGCTCACTGATGACGTTGGAGCGTCACCACCTCTTATACCATGTTGCTCCGCAACGACAGGGCGGGACTGCAACAGGTATGTCCCAGCACAAAAGTACAACATCAAAAACATTACTTTGCATAAAACTGAAGCCATAGGACTATATTTAAAGGAGAATGTGAAACATTCTTCACTCTTCTCCGCACGGGGATACTCCTGTTTCCCAGACCGAGAGAGTAACTCTTTTTTTGGGTAAGTGAAGAGGCTCTGCTAAGGGCCTGATCTAGTATCTTACAGGATATCCTCTCTTTAGGAATCTCTCCTTTAACTCAAATGATTGGGACCTAAAGCCTTCTTCGGTGTCATTAACCCTTCTAAGTCTGACAAACTGGCCATATGGAACTGCTTTCTTAACACTTTCCGTGAAAGCTGTCCCCCTACGTACACAAGTGTGTTTTTTCGCAATAAAGTCCATGATATTGAGAAGACTGGTGAGTGCCGCATTTTTTCTGCCTTTATACACTGTGACTTGGATTACTTTTTAGCACTGCCATTACAGGAACAGATGTCAATAAAAAGCACACAAAACAGCATACTAGTTAAAAGAGCCATAATTGCACATCCATGTTATTTCTTATTTTTCTTCATAAAGTTGTGTCAGATTAAAATAGTAAAGAAAAGTAAAAACTATGAAAAAATATCTATAGCAAAAATAAACAAGGGTAATAAACCTGACACTTAATTCTCTGCATGATAACTGGCACGACAAAGGCAAAACTGCAATGTGGAGCCCATGAATGCCTCTGCCTCAAAATTTACACAAGGAGGTATTGGGTTGGGTTGTGGTCCATAGTCTCTGATTAGCAGTAGGGATGAGCAAACCCAAGGAAGTTCGGGTTCGCCATGTGCGGCCAAATTCAAGTTAAAGTTCTGGTTAAGGACCCGAACTTGACCCGACCTTCACCCTGAACCCGGACCCCATTCAAGTCAATGGGGACACGAACTTCACTTTATTATTTTCCGTTATAACATGGTTATAACGGAAAATAATAACATTTTTAAGACAGAATGCTAAATAAAATGGCGATCCAGGGGTTAAAAATAATTAAAAAAAAACCTCACCTCATCCACTTGATCGGACAGTCAGTGTCTTCTTCTTAATTCTTCTTGCAGCACCTGCAAAAGGACCTGCGA
Organism: Rhinella marina; assembly: GCA_900303285.1. Classification (NCBI taxonomy): domain Eukaryota; kingdom Metazoa; phylum Chordata; class Amphibia; order Anura; family Bufonidae; genus Rhinella; species Rhinella marina. Next base: position 99,341 of record ONZH01014103.1, on the reverse strand, counting down.
TGACGTCTCCACGCTCACCACGTGGTAAGCGCGATGACGTCATCACAGGTCCTGCTGAATGAAGACAGAAGGACCTTTTATCTTCATTCAGCAGGACCTGCGATGACGTAATCGTGCTTACCACGTGATGAGTGCGGTGATGTCATCGCAGGTCCTGCTGAATGAAGACAGAAGGACCTTTTATCTTCATTCAGCAGGACCTGCGATGGCGTAATCGTGCTTACCACGTGATGAGTGCGGTGACGTCATCGCAGGTCCTTTTGCAGGTGCTGCAAGAAGAATTAAGAAGAAGACACCGGTTGCGTGATCAAGTGGATGAGGTGAGTTTTTTTATGATCTTTAACCCCTGGATGGCCATTTTATTTAGCATTCTGCCTTAAGAATGCTATTATTTTCCGTTATACCCATGTTATAATGGAAAATAATAAAATCACCCAAACACTAAACTCTAACCCGATCTTTAGTGAAAAGTCCGGGTTCGGGTCCGGGTACCCGAACTCACAAAGTTCGGTACGAGCCCGGTTCGCGCAACTCTAATTAGCAGTACTTCCCAGATCAGAAATAGAAAGAAAACATTTTGTTTCCCAAGTATATGAAATCCTATTTGTCTTGTGTTCGGCATTTATTTACTAAGTAATTTGAGTCAGTTTTTGGTGTGAACCACTCCAAAAAAAGTCACAGAAGATGACTTGCAATTTGTAACAAATTTGTACTAAAATCTGTAACTTTTCTCATTAATTGCTCACTGTGATACAAATTTTGCTGCAAATCTGATTTGATTTTTTTTGGGGATAAAAGTTGTATCAACATTTTTGGTACATGCCACGGCTACATCCTATTAACTAATTGCCAACCCGTTACTTCTTCCGTCTTCCATCCGAGTGGGGTGAGATATGCCAGTCTTAGTAAGTGTGGGCCAATAGTATGTGTTTGAGATTAGTTACTTTTGTGCACAATTGCCTTGGTCAAGCATAGAAAATGAAAATGGGGGTTAGTCAGCACATCCCAGTGCGCAGGTGCACGTCGCCATGGCTGAAAGCACAAAAGCAAAAGACAAACAATGCAACAGCACTCTGCGAACACAAATAATAAAGTAAATACAACAGGCCATACTCACTATAGAAAATGTACTAATGCTATGTTATAATTATGAGACTCTTGGCAAATACATTTTGTACAAAATTATTTGTGCCTGTCCGCCAGGGTCAAGACAATCTCTTTAGGACAGGAACCTAACACTATATATTACATTCACTAGGTGCCATACCAGTCTCCATTAAATTCAGGGAATGCAGGTTCCACTTGTATGCTGAGCCCACACTATATGATATCTCTTTGGTGCCAAATGGCCTCCATCATGTTTAGGGAATGCAGGTTCCACACGTACAACTTTATAATTGCACTAATGAAAATCAGCCTATGGGACAGACAGGTTAATCAGTGCATGACCAATGGAGTCAGTCACACCTCCAATGCAGACTGCAAAGAAAATGAAAACGGAATTAGCACATCTCAGTGCCCAGGTGCATGTCGACCATGGCTGGAAGCACAAAATAAAAAAAAACTAGTAAAAAATTAGTATATATTGTTAGGTTCCTGTCCTAAAGAGATCACTTTGATGCTGGCAGACAGGCACAAATAATGTTGTACAAAATGTATTTGCCAAGAATCTCACATTTATAACACAGCATTAGCATTAGTACATTTTCTGTAGTGAGTATGGCACTATTGTATTTGCTTTATTATTTGGGTTTGCAGAGTGCTGTTGCATTGTTTATTTTTTGCTAGGTGGAGCATGTTTTATTATGGCAGGTTTTTTTCACTATATGCACATCTCTTACACAACAGATACAGTTATAAGGGTATGTCCACATGGGATGATTATACTGCTGATAAAATTCACTGCATAAAATGACCTGGGGTATGGATTTTACATATGGAGATTTTTAATTTAGAGTGCAAATTCTATCCTTTGCAAAGCATAGGGTGTAATCCACAGCAAATCTGCTGCAAAATCCATAACAAAATACACATGTCATTTAAGGGTCCTTTTATATGCACCTATCATCTGGCAGATTGTCAGGGTTGAGCATTTGTACTAACGATCATTCTCAATAATTGTCCTGTGTAAAAGGTGCCGGCAATCATCCAATGGACGAGCAAATGTTCAGGTGATCATGATGATCTGCCAGGTCCAAAAATTATCATTCTTATGCAGCAGATCATGCTGTCTAAAAAACAATCTGCTGCTCACGAACAATGATTTCCTATGGGAACAAACGATCACTGTATCAATTGCTTGTCCCCATAGATCGGAGCTGATGTTCGAGCAATTATTGGGAACGTCTGCTTCATTCCTGATAATCTGCCAGATCATTGGATTGTGTGCAATGTGGTGCATTTGTGGAATTTGCAGCAGACTTTTTTGCTGTACAATATATCCCATGTGGATGTACCCTAAAAATGTATAAATGTAAAGTAAAAAGTCTACAATACCGTAACTATAACCATAATAAAATAAATAAATTAAATAAATAGTTTGCAGATATTAGCTTTAAATCAGGGAAATTGTATGTAATTATGGACAGATGGGATGAATTCTGCTCATAAATGATGTGTTGCTGCGCTCTTGACTGTTAACCAGGCCCCTCTTATTATACAGAGAGCTGGTATAATTAACGGGCCAGATGGAGTACAGCTTGTGGCTTGGTCTGGTGCATGCTTCACATTGCTAGCATTACCTGGTCCCAACAACTAGACTGGTGTGTTCCATGTGTTCACGCTCTCATTTGTGGTTTACTTGTTTTTAAACCTCAAAAGACACAAGGCAATGCGATAACTGTGAAATCATTTGGCTAAAAATAAGTTACATATTTGTTAACAAATTAAGCAATGGGTATATGTTGAAGGATTACATCAATCGGCTTTGAACATCCTTCATTTTACCGGAATATCGGATAATACAGAACAGAGCAGAGTAAAGGCTTAGTGAGCATCTACAGTTCATCTAAGGACTCAAGGCAACAGACAACTAGGGCTCCCTTAGAGGTGAATGGGGCCTCTAATGCCCCGCCATATGCCTCATGCATGGAATATTTTGTATATGGCATGCTTTAATTTACTCTGTACAGATGTGAGTATTTTGCAGACTTGCTAATAAGATCATTGGATTTACAGCATTTGAGATATTATTGTGAAACCACTCCAAAAAAAAAAACTATTCTTTGAGAAGATCATATCCAGACTAGAATTTCATGTGATTTTTTACTTCCACACACAACAACAGATGCAGGTATAGTAAATAGCATAGATCGATAAACAAGAGGTCATTCCATAGTCCTTGTGGGTGACAAAGAATTATCACTTTTCTTTTCACAATGTATCAATGTATCACAATGTATTAAAATAATCTACACATTTAGCCATGAAGAACTCTGGGTCTTTCACATACTGTCCTCCTTACCCTGCCATGACATTTTGGGAGTTTCCATGTGCTTACTAATGCATAGTCACGAGTAAAAGGACGGGGACTCTGAAAATTTTGTGACAGCTTGGGAGTACAGTTTGTGATAGATTCAACATTTTCCTTTTACCTATATTATCTAAAATAAGACAATGCAAATTAGGGGGTGTAAGGTATCAAAAGCACTGGGCTAGAAAAGTGGAGTGTTTTTGCCTTTTTTCTGTTTTTTCCAACAAAATTATTACTGTTGAGCGAATTGAGGTGGATCTGAAGTGGACCATTTCCCAGAAATGGCAATAAAAATTTAAAAAATCATACTCACCTCATCCATTTTAGTACGAAAAGGCCGCCATCTTGCTTGAAGATCCTGGGCAAAATCTTGTGCGCAATGACATATGACGTCACCATGTCGCTCAGTATGATGACATCTCCAAGCAAGATGGCTAAAGTGGCCTCTTTGCGCTCAAATGGATAAGGTAAGTACAATTTAATTTTTAAAAAATTATTAACCTCTGAAAGGCCTTAATATTAATTTCAGATGCCGCAATAATTTTTTATTTTTTTGGGGGGATTGACAAAAAAACAACAACCTCGAATCATGTGTTTTTAATTTTTTTCCCTTTACAGTGATCAGTGCACATGAAATTTTTGTTAATATTTTAATAGTCCAGACATTTTTGAATGAGGCGATACCTAATATGTTTTTTTTGTTATATATTTTTATATGTAAAATTGGGAAAGGCGGGTGATTTAAACTTTCATTTATTTACTTATTTATTTTTACATTGACAACTTTTAACCCCCTTAGGGGACTAGAACTGGGGATCTTTTGATCGCTTGTCATATTTACCCGAATTGCCATTTCCTGTCATTCCTCAGCCACGTATAGGTATACTTGATTTACAGTGCTTTGTGATGAATTAATTTGAAACTAATATAATTTCTTGTCGAATTTTGGTGAATCAACCAAATCTATTGTTTCAAAACTTCGCTCATCACTAGACACTGTCTCTGCCACTTTCCCCACTTTGTCATGGGGCCACTACTGCTGCTGTTGCCACCAACATCCCCACTTTGTCATGCAGCAACCACTGCTGCTGTTGCCATCGTCCCCATTCTGTCATACAGCCATCACTGCTGTTGCCACTGTCCACACTCTGTCATGGGGCCACTACTGCCACTGCTGCTGCCACCATCCCTACTCTGTCACGGGGCCACTGTTGCTGACACCACCATTCCCACTATGTCATGTCACCATTACTGCTACTGTTGCTGCTGTCACTGTCCCCGCGAAGTTCGGCGAATCGTACAAAACAAATTTTTCAAAACTTTGCTCATCTCTATACATCACCACATTTAAGCCATCCCCCTTTCCTTACAAAGTCAGCCCTTTTTCTGCTAAGCCACACCTTCATGTTGGACACGTTCTAAAATAATTACAAAAATGTCTAAAAAAGCTAACAAATGTGGTACATGTACAAATTGTCGCTAGAAGTCTTGTGCATTTTGATTCCTAAATCTCTCCCATTGTATGAAATTAAAAATAAAAGTGATAGCTGTTTTTAACAAGTATTGTGTGTATGAACTTAGCATTCAATAATGCTGCTTACCATACCTGCATCTATGGAATTGTGCACTGGTCTGATGGAGCGTCGTGGAGCTCCAAAACAGAGGGATCATTGTCTAATAAGTTATAGAATCTACATTGTGTTAATGATTAAAATTTTAAGGTCCACCATAAAATAGTCATAATGCACATCTTCTTGAGAAGACCAAACACCTGGGAGATCACTCAATTTTGGATTGTCATCTCAAGGAGGTTTCACTGTATCTGTTACATAACAGCCTTGACACACCACTGGCCTTGGATGCACTTTTATAGGCCAGTGGTGTGTTGCATGGTCAAAAACCATACTGCAATCCACACCTGATTTTATGGGATTTTGAAACACCAGGAAAAGCAGTGCAATGTGCAGGCAGCATGTTATAAAGCAGGAGATTCTGTGCAAAATGTGACCCAAATTTTTCAAAAATTCTGATTTGATACAATGAGAGAGAAAAAGAGAGACAGACTGGACTCAAAAAAGGCAGAGGCATAGGGGTAGATTTAGCATTCCGTTTGTTTTTTCATTTTTGCATTTTCGTTTTGTGCTCTCTGCCTTCCCAGAGCCATAACTTTTTTATTTTTCCATTCACATAGACTTATAAATGCTTGTCGTTTGAGGGACAGGTTGCACTTTCCAATTCCACCATTTAATATTGCATATGATGTAGTGGGAAGCAGGAAAAAAAATCCAAAATAGGGTGGAATTTAAAAAAAAAAGGAATTCTGCCACAGTTAGTTTTACAGAATTTTTTATTTCCGATGTTTGATATGCGATAAAACTGCCGAGTTTCATTCTCCAGGTCAGTATGAATCCGGTAATACCTTATATGTGTACTTTTTCTTGTGTTTTCTCATGTGTATACTGATAATATATTCTGACCCCTATAACTTTCTTGTAGTTACGTGTATGAAGCTGTGTGAGGGCTCCAATCTGTACTTTTCATTGATATAATTCTGATTACTTTTTATTTAATTTTATGTGGGAAATAAAGTGACCAAAAATGGCGAGTCGGCCATTTTGATGGTTTTTTAGCGTTGGAGTCTATGAGAAATGTATTAATTTCCTAAGGAGCCCTGCTACAGACAAGGGCTCCATAGGAAACATTCTAAATGACAGGGGCTGCCACATATAAGCTCTGGCTCCTCCGATCACCACTGGAGAGAGCCAGAGCATACCCGGAAGCACGCACTTCCAGGTTTTCACGTGCTCGGATGCCATATTCAGGATTGAAGTGTCATGCGACTGGCATGACCACTGGTCACAGACATGAGCTGCGGGTGTCTGCTGTATGAAACGTAGCGGGCGACATCTTTAAAGACCTGGCCCGAGCTGTACTTCTACAACGCTGGTCGGGAAGGGATTAAAAAGTTACTAACGTGTGTTTGCAACTTTTTAAAAATAGTCCCAAGTGCCCTTTTCACACAGCCCTCACCATTTTTCCCTAAGGGGGCATGGGAAGGGTCTGAAAGGGGGCATATAGTCAGCCACAGCAACAAATTTATTTTCATTTACGCCAGTTTCCTTACTCAAATGAAGCCAGAAATCTATGGCATCTCTGAGCTGTTTAGGCGCACAGACTGCCGAAGGATGTGCCTAATTTATGATGACCAAAAGTACAAGAGAAATATCCCACGGCGCAAGGAACTGGTCGTTGGTAAGTATAAGCTTGATTCTTTTATTTAGAGGAGTACAACGCGTTTCGGGGTATTAAACCCCTTCTTCAGGTACAGTGATATATAAAATGTCAGTACAAACACAATCAGACTATAAATAGCCAAAAAAAAAAGCCAAAAAAGAGGGGGTGGGTGGGAGGGACAAGGGGTGGGTATTGGTCATTAGCATATTCAAATTCAAGTATATAAAATATAATAATAATTTGGCTAAAAATCAATTAAAAATGATATATCACACATTATTAGTCATAAAAAGCATTGGTGATTCAAGTGGTTAAAGAAAATCAACACCATAAAGAAGTAAGGGTTATTGCTGTCCTGAACGTGTGTCCCGGAGTGCCCGGCTTCTCGGGAGCACGATCATGTGACTCGGAGCGCGATCACATGATCGGAGCTCCGGTCACGTGTTCGGAGGTTGCCTAGTAGCAGTGACGCTGCGGCTGGGGTCGCAGCGTAATACAAAAGGCAACATGCGCAGTGATGAATCAGTGGGTTGCCTAGCATCAGTGATGCTGCGGCAAGAGCCGCAGCATAATACAAAAGAAGGGGGACATAAGCAATAGTGACTCATATTCACAGACAAAACAGTGATGATTAGGTAAGTGGTAAATGAAATGGATAGATCAACATATAGATCAGTATGGTTTCACTATAGAGCACAAGAATGTATAGAATTAGGAAATCAATATAATACTAGAACTAGGGGTGACACTTGAACCAAAGGGATAAAAAGAATTGTAATAGTTATAATAAAACTCAGGTATAATTGTAGCACAATGGTGTTAGCATAATGTACATATACATATATATATACACATATACATGTTTATATCCTAATAATAGATGTCACTGACATATAGATGTGAAAGAAAAAACAATATAGATATAAAATATGCGATATAAAATATTAAATATTCAGAGGGATCTTGGCCAAATGATATGATATTTAAATCTCATTATTTTAAGGATAATATCATATTTTTCCGACGGTATATAGATGATCTGATCATAATATGGAATGGAGATGGTACTTCTATAAGTAATTTTATTGAATTTCTGAATACTAATACTTGGAGGATTTCATTCTCAGGTTCTTATGACCCTGGAAGGGTGAATTCCTAGATCTAGAACTCACTAACGATAACGAGATGATCATCACCCGTACTTTCTTCAAAAAGGTTGATGCTAATAGCTATTTGGACTTTAATAGCCAGCATCATAAGAAATGGAGAAGTAATATCCCCTTTGGCCAGTTCAAACGTATTAGATGAAATTGCACCAAAAACGAAGATTTTACAAGTCAAAGTCAGGTATTACGAAAGAGACTTTCTACGAAAAGGATTCCCCCGGCAATTATAGAAGCTGCTTACAGTAGAGCATCTACCCTGACACAATCCGACTGCATCCCCAGTATAATAAATGAAGTAGACCCTGAGGTTACCCCCTCCAATAGATTTGACGTAAACTTTGTCACTTCTTTTAATGATGACCATCTCACCATACGGAGAGTTTTGTCCAAACATTGGTTCATCCTTAAGAGAGACCCTTTTCTTAGTGGACATCTACCGAGTAAACCTCCCATAACATTCAGGAGATCCCAAACTCTAAAAAACCTTCTGGCCCCGAGCAAACTTAAACATTCTGCCAAAACCACTGTTAGTGAAATCACGCGACTAGGGAGCCGCAAGTGCAACCTACCTAAATGTTTATGTTGTAATTCTATATGCTCTGCGAAATCATTTTCAGGCCCTAAAGGGGAGACCTTCCACATTAAGGGAGACCTCAATTGTGGTTCCACCAATGTAGTGTATCTCTTAGAATGTCCGTGTGGGTTACGGTATGTTGGACGAACAATCCAGACGTTACGGAAAAGGGTTAACAAACATAGATCCAATGTCAAGAAGCAATTCATGCAACACAGTGTTTCTAGACATGCGAGTAACTCCCATCAGGGTTCGTTTTCGGGCTTTACCATCACTCCAATAGAACAGATCACTACTAATGGTTCCAGTATATTACAGAAATTACGTAGACGTGAGATGTTCTGGACATTTAAACTCAACTGTTTGAACCCCTATGGCCTCAATGAGGCCTTTGAGATAAATCTTTGATCCTCTCTTATTTTAAAGGTCCTTTTGGCCAAGATCCCTCTGAATATTTAATATTTTCTATCGCATATTTTATATCTATATTGTTTTTTCTTTCACATCTTACATTGTATATATGTCAGTGACATCTATTATTATGATATACACATGTATATGTGTATATATATGTATATGTACATTATGCTAGCACCATTGTGCTACAATTATACCTGAGTTTTATTATAACAATTACAATTCTTTTTATCCCTTTGGTTCAAGTGTCACCCCTAGTTCTAGTATTATATTGATTTCCTAATTCTATAAATTCTTGTGCTGTATAGTGAAACCATACTGATCTATATGTTGATCTATCCATTTCATTTACCACTTACCTAATCATCACTGTTTTGTCTGTGAATATGAGTCACTATTGCTTATGTCCCCCTTCTTTTGTATTATGCTGCGGCTCTTGCCGCAGCGTCACTGATGCTAGGCAACCCTCTGATTCATCACTGCGCATGTTGCCTTTTGTATTACGCTGCGGCCCCAGCCGCAGCATCACTGCTACTAGACAACCTCCGATCACGTGACCGGAGCTCCGATCATGTGATCGTGCTCCGAGTCACATGATCGTGGCTCCCGAGAAGCCGGGCACTCCGGGACACACGTTCAGGACAGCAATAACCCTTACTTCTTTATGGTGTTGATTTTCTTTAACCACTTCAATCACCAATGCTTTTTATGACTAATAATGTGTGACATATCATTTTTAATTGATTTTTAGCCAAATTATTATTATATTTTATATACTTGAATTTGAATATGCTAATGACCAATACCCACCCCTTGTCCCTTCCACCCACCCCCTCTTTTTTGGCGTTTTTTTGGCTATTTATAGTCTGATTGTGTTTGTACTGACATTTTATATATCACTGTACCTGAAGAAGGGGTTTAATACCCCGAAATGTGTTGTACTCCTCTAAATAAAAGAATCAAGCTTATACTTACCAACGACCAGTTCCTTGCGCCGTTGGATATTTCTCTTGTACTTGTGGACTTCATCCAACCTCTGTGGGGACTCCAGGCACCCCTTAACAGAAGTGGTCTTTCAATCCTTGGCTGCATACGGTCGCTGTACAAACGAGGGAATATCATTTCCTGTTGACATGCTTTTATTGGAGTTGTGCCCAACTAGCACAATCTTATAAGGTGAGCCTCAACTTGTAAACTATACAATTCAGTTGTCTCTTATGTTAATACCCTATGGTGCGCCCCTCCTTTTCTGTGTTTCACAGGAGAAACGTTTTGCCTATATACCGACTAATTTATGATGAGGCCTGCTCCTCTTATTTCTTTACTTCATTACAATATAAAATGGTACATCATGAGGGACACTGAGACAGACATTGTTCACACCTCCTGCCCTCCACGTTTTGGGAGAACACGCCCCCTTACTCATGTGTGATGTATGAGTAAAGGGGTGTGTTCTCCCGAAACGTTGTGTGGAGGGGAGGAGGTGTGAATGATGTGTGTCTCAGGTTCATGATATACCATTTTATATTGGAATGAAGTAAAGAAATAAAAGAAACAAAAGGTTATGTACCATCGACTTGTGATTATGACTTGTATCGCTCACTCACATACAATATTGGCAAAATGAGATAAAAAGAACACACAAGTCTGCAAGTTTGAAAGACTGTCAGTGCTGGGTTAAGCAGAGCTCCCAGTGTGGACTTGTAATTGCTACAGGTGACTGAAGTGCTTCATATTATAGAGGCCTGCTAAAAAATACCAGTGTTCTCCATTATGATGATTGGTGGGGGTCCGAGTGGTAGGGCCTCAACCAATCTGGTCTCAATGGATAGATGATATTGCTTATACCATAATGCCCTTTTAATACCCTGCTATTTTGTGTCAAACCTGTAGATGATAGATAGATAGATAGATAGATAGATAGATAGATAGATAGATAGTAGAGATGAGCGAATCGATTTGTTGATTCGTATCGAATCTTGGGATTTTTTAGCTGCAAAGCGAATCCGAATATTAGGTGATTCGCTTCGGCTTTGTACGCATTCGCTACGTAGTTTGTCCTATAAATTATACACTATTGCTACGTATAAGTTTCTGTATACGCTGTTGCGTACGATTTCAATTCATTAGCGAACTTTTACTGTTAGTTCAATTATCGTGCGCAAAAGCCCGGGAAGAAAGCAGTCACCTGACCTAATGGGCAGGGCTTGCTCTGATTGGCTCAGGCTCGGTAAGCCAGTGATGCATCACTTCTGCTGCGACTGCTGAGACGAGCAGAAGCACTGTGTGTAAAGTTCTGAGACTCTGAGACTTGTTTTGTGAAAATTGGGGTGTAATTGCTCTGGGAATCCATATTACAGATATCAGGGATACTGCAGGGCAAGTGCAGGGCCAGTTCAGGGCTAGTATTTAATCAAGCAGGGAGAGAGAGATAGGGAGAGACAGTGAGATACAGGGACAAAGACCAGCTGCAGGGTCACAGAGTGAATTGAAAAATGTCTGGAATGGATAAGCAAAAGGGGTCCAGTTCCAGCCAGACTTTGAGCTTTAAAAAAAAGCAGAAGGTGGCACAGGGCAGCAGTGCCAAAAGACCTGTAGCCTGGAGCATCTACTAGTAGTATTTGCAATACTTGGCCATTGTTCCACCAGGCTAACCCACCGAGGCGCAAAATTGTAGTGGAGGAGAAAGTAGATGAGGTAGTGGAGAGGATGGCATGCTCATCTCAGTCTCAGCTGGATGATCTTCTGTCATCTGCTGATATAGTATCCATATGTAGCCAGGGGTCAGACTCGTCCTGCTCCACCTTTCCACTTAAGCAAACCCCTTCATATTCTGCCCCCTCTTGGGCTTCAGTGCTCCCTTCTAGTGGTGTCCCTTCTGCAATTTCTAAAAAAAGAAGCCACCAAACCCCACCTTATAATCCGCGATTATAGAGGACAGCCTTCCTGAGGATTTCTTAGAGGGCAGTCAGAGTTTGGACTGCCCAGAATTGTCAGTTGGTGGGGAACAGCCTAATTTGCATTCCCAAAAATGTGTTGTGGAGGAGTCTGATGATGAATCTGATGTGTTAGAGGAGGAGGGTGGTACTAGTAGTGGCAGCAACAGAGGGCAGAGGCGAGTTAGGCCCAGGGCTAGTGCTTCCCTGGGAACTAGCGAGAACCCAAATATAGTGGGGCCGGCACCAGGGTGTAAGCGTGCAAGGGCTACAAGCTTGGCCAGCTGTGGAGGGCGCACGTCGGGTGTGTGGAAGTAATTTACCACTCTGCCGGGGGATAACAGTATGGCCACGTGTAATTTGTGTAAACAGAAATTGAGCTGTGGGAAAGCCACAAATGTTGGGACCACTGCTCTGTGGAACCATTTGAAGCAGCGTCATGCCGGCAATTTAGAGCAGCCCATTAATACTAAAGAGCAGGTTACTTCTCCCGGGGTCCTTTCTGTCAGGCAGGCCGCACCCAGGGCCATAGCTCAGCCCGCATCCCGGGGTATAAGTAGTACATCTACCTCATCGTCGGCCAGTGCGTGCATTTCTCCACCTCCTCTCATTCGGCAGCCGTCCATTGCCGAGTGCGTGGCCAGGAAGCAGTTTTACGCCACAAGTAATCCGACTCAGCTTTTAGGGAGCTAATGGCTTGCGCTCAGCCACGCTGGCAGGTCCCTAGCCGGCATTACTTCTCCAACAAAGCTATCCCCGCCCTTTACTCCCACGCGGCCGACAATATTGGACGCTCCCTGCAGCTGTCTCTCTGCAGCACGGTGCACGGCACTGTGGACACCTGGAGCAGTGCTTACGGCCAGGGGCAATACATGTCCTTTACTGCCCACTGGCTGAATGTATTTAGTGGCAGCGAGGCAGGAACCCCCCAGCAACCCGGTCAATTGCTGTTGGCACCTCCACGTGCTTTCCAGCCAATATTGCAGCAGACCACCCAACAACTATCCACTTCCACCTCCACGGGCAGTCCGCCTGCTGGAGCTTCAGGGCAGCGAGTTACCCCCGCTCCTTCATATCACATGTGCCAGGTGAAACGCTGCCATGCAGTGTTAGACTTAGTTTGTCTTGGCAGTAGCAGCCACACAGGCCAGCACTTGCTGCATTACATGAAGCAGCAAATAGCGCGCTGGCTGACTCCACGGCAGCTGGACGTGGGCAAGGTAGTGAGTGACAATGGAACAAATATAGTGGCAGCGCTGAACCTGGGTCAATTCTCGCATGCTCCCTGTATGGCACATTTCCTAAATCTAGTGGTGCAAAGATTTCTAAAAACATTCACTGGCCTGCGCACAGTGCTGGCAAAGTCGCGGAAGCTTTGCACTCATTTCAGCCATTCATATGTATCTCACCATGCTCTGGTGGAACTGCAGCGTCAAAATGGTCTTCCGCCACACCGCTTAATAGGTGACGTGGTGACCCGGTGGAATTCCACTCTTCATATGTTGCAGCGACTCCTAGAGCAGCGTAGAGCAGTGGATGATTTTGTCCAGCAGCAGCCAGAATCTTCCAGCATAGGGAGCAGGTGTGGCTTTGATTTCCGGCAGTGGAGGCTGGTCCGAGATGCCTGCACTGTTCTAAGGCCCTTAGAAGAAGCCACCAAATTGGTCAGCCGGGACATCTGTGGTGTGAACGACATAATTTCAGTAATGTTTGTGCTGGAAAAGACACTCACGCTCATGCAGCAGGGGGCAATGGGGGAAGGAAATCAGCCCAAATCAGTGAATTTGGGCCGGAGCGCAGTTCCGGCCCCACACGTGTACCTGCGGCAGCATGGATCCGGAGGGACCCTTCACCCGCTGGATCCGGGCTGCCGCTAGTGTAGAAGTAGCCTTACATTCAACTCTAATGACCAGTTGTAGCTACATGGGAATAGTTTGGGGCTAGAGGATCCCGTTCCTAACCACTAGTGCTCTTACTGCAGCTGCACTCCCACGTAGCTTGGATGAAAAATAAATTAAATATATTTTACACTTACTAGAGGCTGCAGGTACTTCAGGGGCCATCCTGCCTCGACGGTGGTGACGCCATCGTTGATGGTGCTCTGCAGCATAAAAATGTACACAATTGTTAGATGATGACTCTTTTTAATACTAACACATACTACTATTAAGATATTATGGGTGTGAGAGGGGGGCCATATCATATTTTTTCCTTCTAAAAAGGTGTTTATGGCAATAGATAATGTTATTGTCGCAATAACTTTCTTTATATCGTTAACACGGTGCGGTAGGAATACATTGGATATCACCCACTGACAGTAGCTGCAGCATGGGCATGTCTTTGAGTCTGTGTGTAGGAGGAGGAAGTGCTAACTATGAAGGGGCATATAAGGGTACTTTCTTTCGAACTAGTGCATTTGTATGACACAAACGGGAGAACGGCCAGCACCATTAACAATAATGACTAGAATACCTTCACTTAAGTTGTTTGGGTCGAGAGTTAGAGGCGTTGCCTAGCATGAAAAAAAATTACTGCAGCGCACTACGCACGACCACGTTGTCCTTCTATACTTTTTTTCATTATTCGCAGTGACTGCTGGTATATATACAATACAGTACACTATTTTTTTTACACATTTTTACTTATCAAATATTTTGTTACTCACCCTGCCGTATCTCTGCACGGGTCTTATTAAGCCGCTCTGGGCATTTGAATTTCAGATCGGACCATTTCCGCTGGATCTGGCCCGGGGTCCTCACGGTGTGGAAACGATGGCGCAGGCCTTGGATCACCTGCTCGATCAGCTCCTTCTTATGCTGGTTTGTATGGCGGTGTGTGCCATCGTAATGCTCTCTGTCCATTACCCGGATCAGGAATTTCAGCTCTTCAGAGCTAAATGATGAGGATCGCCTGGATGCCATTTTCGAATATTCGCTCTGCCTCTGAGGAGTGCACGCCGCAGCCTCTCATCGTGCGTGCCTGCGTATTACGTAATCGCGTAGACAATAGTACGCTGAGTATTCGTACGCTATTTGCGTACGTCTTCTAAGAAGTTGCGTACATTTTTTAAATGAACGTTCGTTATTAGTGCTATATTTTGTACGCAAATAAAACGAATCTATTAGTTGAATATACGAATCTTAGGAAAACTTCAGCGAATGTTCAGCGAATAATTTTTTGAATGATTCGCTCATCTCTAATAGATAGATAGATAGATAGATAGATAGATAGAAGCATTAAATTAATACACTTGAATGCTTACCTTACTAGCTCCTTATGATATGGGTCTATACAGGTAATAAAACATAGTTCTGCTCTTCTTTTTTGTTTCCTGCACAATTAAATTTTCATACTTTTCCATTTTTTTCTGAACATAAAACAAGATCCAGCAGGCCCTGGGCCACTCCAGCTGCTCCTGTACTACATTACAGTGCAG
Source organism: Rhinella marina (assembly GCA_900303285.1). NCBI lineage: Eukaryota > Metazoa > Chordata > Amphibia > Anura > Bufonidae > Rhinella > Rhinella marina. Next base: position 84,106 of record ONZH01014103.1, on the reverse strand, counting down.
AACTAAAGGAACTAGGGCACGCACGGTCTAATCCTCACCATAGAGACAGACAAATACAACTGTTTGAAAGAACGTGGGATGGTATTTTGGGAGTCTTGACATGTTTGTACCATTATACTGTAGATTATATTTTTGGTATGGTCATCAGTAAAGTGTGAAAAGAGGACAGATAACATCAATTGTTTCATTTTGTGATGCAATAGCTCTCACAGCAGATATAATACAGTAATTTACTAACCTTAAAATATGTAGACATTCTGTACACCTCATTATGTCTAGGTGCAGACAAGTTCACCACATTCCTCATATAGGGGCGTACAGTTAGTTACAAGTTTGGGAAATTCCTTTGTTCAAACGCATTCTTTGGTTTTTGCCGGTTTAGGTAGACAATGCAGAATTATGACTGTTCATATGCAATATCCCAGATAGAGTACCTGAAATCGCTTTTTATATCTTGTATTATTATTGTCATGTTATATGTATCTGCTTCAGCAGTGATAAAGTATGGTTGGCATTGGGAATGGAATGCACCACTCCATTCCTCCACTTGTTGTCTGAGTGGGCTGATCTGAGTTCTAGAGAGAGCACATCTGTGAGGACCACTACTCCAGGGAGACTGCAGGGTTCCAGGACACAGAAGTTCTGTGTCACGCTGCTGTCCGCTTCTGCCACGATATTGCTGTTCCAGGCAGCTCTCCCTTTGGGAATTGGGATTAGAGCTCAGTGAACTTTCCTTCAGCACTGAAAGAGCTACTTTCCCCCTGCCCCTGTCCAGGTGTTGGTTAAGTTGTTGATCAGTCTTCCTATTTAGCTGGCCTGTGGTTCCACCTCTTCACCTGTGCTTTAGGGTTATTCCTAGTATCCATGTACCGAACCTAACCTTGTTTGTCTTCCGATTTCACTCCTTGCTGCCTGCCTGACCTTGGAACTGTGACCTGAATTACGCTTGTACTCAGCCTGCCCTGACCTTGGAACTGAAATTTGGAATATGCAGCCCAGCCTGCCCTGACTATTGGACTGTGTTCAGACTACACTTTTGCCTGTTTCCTAGGTGCTTCACACCGGTGTCTCTGACCCCCATGGGTCAGCAGCCAACTACACCAGGACTACTCCAGGAGGTAGTAGCCTGGTTGTTTCCTTACGGCAAAGTCCAGATCCCTGCACAGGGGTTAAAGGGTGAATACCAGGGAACCGCCAGAACAACGCCCTTAGGTTTAGCCCAAAGTCAAACTGGTTAGTTGGCACATTGGGTCCACACCCACTGTTTCTAACATTCTGCAAGCTACAGCTATTTAGTCAGCAGAGTAATCTGCACAACAGCTATACAGACTCCAATGCAGGTGAGGGTATAACAAGTTAAGACACCCATTAGAATTGAACGAACCACTTGAGATTTGGTTCAGTTCAAGTTCGCAGAATTTTTTAAAAAGTTTGGTTCAGGACCTGAATTGATTCAGACCGAGCCAAAGTGGCTCCAATTTCCCTGAAAATTGGTATATAACACCCCCTAGTCTAAAAGGACTAGGAGATAAAACTTGTTATCTCTAGTTCTCAAACTCAATGACAGTATGTCTGAGTGTCACTGACATACATAGCTACATGAGCTAAACGTAACGTTTAAAAACACACCATGCCGTCACATATGTTATGCTTTTTCATATTCCAAAGCTTCCAAACATTGTCCCTTATCAGGTGCAGATGATGTTTAAGCACATATGGTGTTATGGGATAAGATTTTTTTTTAAAAGTGTCTTGGGGGACCAAGCCTCCAAAAATGAAGCCTGTATGACACCCACAAGTTTTGATTGTCAAAAAAAGTGGCTCATTGTGAATGAGCCTAGAAAGAGTCTCCCTTTTAATTGGAAGCAGCAGCAGTGCAGTGTGGATGTAGAAAATGTATGGTAATAAGAGACATGTAGCCGCAATAGTAGTGGCAGCAGAAGCAGCATAGCATGGAACATACAAGGCAGGAGGTTGTCTGTCTATGGGTTGTAGTAGAAATAGTAAAAGTAGTAGTGGTGGTTATAGTGGCAAATGCATAGTGGTTAATAGTTGTGACGGTTGGGGGTTAGCAGCAAGAAGCAGCAGCTAAGGCGGCAGTGGCAGCAGCATCCATATGGTACATGTTGGCAGGCAGCAGCAGCCTTCTGGAAGATGATGGTAGGCAGACAGCAGCAATGGCAAGGAGGCAGCAGTTTCATGATGGAGCCAATGGCTGTACAGAACATGATTGGCGGCAGGCTGCAGAAGTGGCATGATGGTCATGGTGGCATTATGGAGGCAGCAGCAGCTGTACAGAACATGATGTTTGGCATGCCACAGCAGTGCCATGATGGAGGCAGCAGCAGCTATACAGAACATGATGGTTGGCAGGCCACAGTAGTGGCATAATGGCAATGGTGGCATTATGGATACAGCAGTAGCAGCCGATACAGAAAATGATGGTGGAATGGTAGGCAGTGGAATGATGGCAGCGGTGGCATGATGGTGGCAGCATGGCAGGCAGCAGCAGTGGCAAGATGGGGCACTGTCAGCAAGACCAGATCTATTCATTGGCCTCAGTCGGATGTGTGTGAAGTGTGAAATCCTCCTGAATCCAAGCTTGGTTCGTTCTGACAAAAGTGATGTTTTGGACACTGATGCAGGACAACTTGGTCCATTACTGCTCCAGCCTGTCTGCCTGAACCTGGGCATTGTGGTGGTAGCTGTCGGCTTCCTGACCGGCCTCAGCCTGATGCGGCATGTAGAAAAACTGCTCCATGATGTTGAGGAGACTGAAATGGCTGCTACTGCTGTGGCGGATTCTACTGAGTAAGGGATAACTCTTGGGAGACCGAGAGGGGTCTCGCTGTCAGACATGCTGGAGGCAGGTGTTTGCTCACCAAAAGCTGCGGGAAGCTGCATACACAGTGTTTCTAGGTAATAACATAATTTGGCCTTTCTTACAGAGGGAGGAATACATTCCCCCATTTTGCTTTGATAGCAAGTGTCTATAAGCATGGTTATCAAGTAATCATCAGGCTGCTTGATATCAAAATACGCCTATCACTGCATAGGCAAGCGAGCATACAGGTCGCCATTGTAGCCATCGTGCCTGAGGAGCCAATTATTTCCGGCTCCGCTCCCCACTGAGACAATTGAGTGTCCTGGCTGGTGCCATCGTCATCATCATCCTTCGTCTTCTCCAGATTCTCTTTGTGGGGTCCCGAACAACTACAGGGCACATGGCAAGATGCGTTAGCTGTTCTTCTTCCGCCATTGTCCCCTGCTGCATGAGCCTCAGCGTCTGTTCTAAGATAAATATGAGGGGAATTTCATTGTTCATGCCACAGTTGTCCTTGCTAAATTCCCCATTGACCAACCTAACACCAGGATGTTGCAACCCATTGTCTCTGACCACCTTGCCCACATGTGATAGCAATGAGGGGGAGTGGGAGTGACACTGTGACCAGCTGCTGTTGTGAATGGGCAAGCGTCTATGGAAGAGCAGGTGTAGGAGGTGGATAAGTGGCTGGTGTGGGAGTCTGGCTGACATAATTATGGGGGGATCAAAAAGACCTAGCCATGCTGCTAGGGTGCTGCCCCGCCGCTGTCACAAAAAACATTGACCCAGTGGGCCATGAAAAACATGTACTGTCCCTGCCCGTAAGAGCTACTCCAGCACACTCTGCTTGGCTTCCACAAACTGGACCGGGAGAAGGAGGGAACTTTTGTTGAGGTAGCCGGCATGATTTGCCTACATTGAACTTACCAACTTTAGAAGAGGGACAGCAGGGAGATTTAGAAGTGGGGAAAAAGTATTGTGCAAGTTCTCCCACTTAAAAAGATGAGAGAGGCCTGTAATTGACATCAACTATGAGAGACAAAATGAGAAAACAAATCCAGAAAATCACATTGTCTGATTTCTAAAGAATTTATTTGCAAATTATGGTGGAAAATAAGTATTTGGTCACCTACAAACAAGCAAGATTTCTGACTCTCACAGACCTGTATCTTTTTCTTTAAGAGGCTCATCTGTCCTCCACTCATTACCAGTAGTAATGGCACCTGTTTGAACTTATCAGTATAAAAGACACATGTCCACAACCTCAAACAGTCACACTCCAAACTCCACTATGGTGAAGACCAAAGAGCTGTCAAAGGACACCAGAAACAAAATTGTAGACCTGCACCAGGCTGGGAAGACTGAATCTGCAATAGGCAAGCAGCTTGGTGTGAAGAAATTAACTACAGCAAAATTTTGTATGGGGCCCCCCCTCCATCCTGGCATCCTATATGTGCATATGTAAGGGAGAGTTTACAGGGCAGGGGGCGCAGACAGTGCAGCATGGGGGGCACAGTACAGGGCAGGGGACAAAATACAGCATAGGGAGTACAGTACAGGGCAGAGGCACACACAGTATAGGGCGGTGGGATGCACAGTGCAGCATAAAGAGGCACAATGCAGCATAGGGGGCACAGTACAGGGCAGGGGGTACAATACAAGGCAGGGGCACAGTACAGCATAGCGGGCACAGTACACGGCAGGAGGCACACACTGTGTGGCATGGGGGACACATTACAGGGCAGGAAGCAAAATACAGCATGGGGGACAGTACAGGGCAGAGGAACACACAGTATAGGGTAGGGGGATGCACAGTTCAGCATAAAGAGGCACAATGCAGCATTGAGGGCACAGTGCAGGGAAGGGGGTACAGTACAATTCAGGGGCACAGTACAGCCTAGAGTGCGCAGTACAGGGCAGGAGGCACACACTGTGCAGCATAAGGGGTCACAGTGCATTATAGGGGGTACAGTACAGGGCAGGAGGCACACACAGTGCAGCATAGGGGGCACAGTGCATTATAGGGGGTACAGTACAGGGCAGAGGGCATACACAGTGCCACATAGGGGACACAGTACAGGGGGCAGAATACAGCATAGGGGGTACAGTACAGGGGGCACACATAGTGCAGCATAGGGGACACAGTACAGTGCAGGGGGCAGAATACAGCATAGGGGGTACAGTACAGGGGGCACACATAGTGCAGCATAGGGGACACAGTACAGGACAGGGGGCACAAACTTACCACTGTTGGTCAGGCTGGCACTACAAGGGAGGTGGAGGGGCAGGTAAGAGAGGCAGCCTGCCGGGCAGGCAGGAGTGCAGAGGGTCACATGCAGAGTGCACATGGTGCTTCTGGGAGTATGGGAGCAGGCCATGTTTGTTACTGAAGTGTTATTTGAAATGATTGGTGGAGCAGCAGCTTCCTCCCACTGCTGCTCTACCCATCAGATAACACAGTGCAGCAGCGCCGGGGCAGAGGAGAGGTAGGAGAATCCCTCTCTCCCCTCTCCTCTTGTTTCAAAGCGCAGCGTTACGATCCCCCTGCCCCCCCCCCCAGACTGGGAGAGACACCAAATGTAAAATAAAATAAATGAAAACCTATTAAATTATTAGAAATATTGCCCTGCTGATTGGCCACCTCCCTGTTACTGCTCCCGGGCCCCTACTGAGCTCAGGCCCTGAAGCAGTCGCTTCCCCTGCTTCCCCTATCGCTACACCACTGTGTGGGAGCAATAATTAGAAAATGGAAGACATACAAGACCACTGATAATCTCCCTCGATCATGGGCTCCACCAAGATCTCACCCCATGGGGTCAAAATGATCACAAGAACTGTGAGCAAAAATCACAGAACCACACAGGGGGACCTAGTGAATGACCTGCAGAAAGCTGGGACCAACGTAACAAAAGCTACCGTCAGTAACACACTACGCCGCCAGGGACTCAGATCCTGCAGTGCTAAACGTGTCCCCCTGCTTAAGCCAGTACATATCTGGGCCTGTCTGAAGTTTGCTAGAGAGCATTTGAATGTTCCAGAAGAGTATTGGGAGAATGTCATATGGTCAGATGAAACCAAAGTAGAACTGTTTGATAGAAACACAACTCTTCGTGAGGAGAGTGAATGCTAAGTTGTATCCAAAGAACACCATACCTATTGTGAAGCATGGGGGTGGCAACATCATGCTTTGGGGCTGTATCTCTGCAAAGGGACCAGGACGACTGATCCGTGTACATGAAAGAATGAATGGGGCCATGTATCGTGAGATTTTGAGTGCAAACCTCCTTCTATCAGCAAGGGCATTGAAGATGAAACATGGCTGGGTCTTTCTGCATGACAGTGATCCCAAGCACACCGCCAGGGCAATGAAGGAGTGGCTTCATAAGAAGCATTTCAAGGTCCTGGAGTGGCCTAGCCAGTCTCCAGATCTCAACCCCATAGAAAACCGTTGGAGGGAGTTGAGAGTCCGTGTGTCACGGGTGAAGGGGGAGAGTGAGCCCTGACTTGAGCCCCACCTCTGTCCCTACCTACTTACATGGCCCGTCCTAGGTAACGGCGCGTAACTGGAGGCTGAATGCGCGCATGTTCCTCCCCACCCCTGTTGTCATGGATACGAGGACGCACATCTCGTCCTCGCTCCTGAACAACAGTGGGAGTCCGACGGTGCTGCACGGAGGAAGCGCGCCGTCGGCTCCCCGTGACACCGTGTTGCCCAGCAACAGCCCCAAAACATCACTGCTCTAGAGGAGATCTGCATGGAGGAATGGGCCAACATGCCAGCAACAGTGTGTGCCAACCTTGTGAAGACTTACAGAAAACATTTGACCTCTGTCATTGCCAACAAAGAATATATAACAAAGTATTGAGATGAAGTTTTGTTATTGACCAAATACTTATTTTCCACCATAATTTGCAAATAAATTCTTTAAAACTCAGACAATGTGATTTTCTGGATTTGTTTTCTCATTTTGTCTCTCATAGTTGAGGTCTACCTATGATGTCAATTACAGGCCTCTCTCATCTTTTTAAGTTTGAGAACTTGCACAATTGGTGGCTGACTAAATACTTTTTTTCCCCACTGTATATCATCAGCAGATTTCAGATGAGCCATAAAACAAAGCAGGACACTAGATACACACTTTTGTTTCTCCTGATCTACCCGTTTTTATAGAACATACCCTGAACTTACAGAAATTGAATCACACCCTAGATCCCATTAATTGATAAAAAAAAACACAGACCAACCCCAATAAACAAATACAGACCACACACTAGACACAATACAAATCAGAATAGCCAAACCCCTACATATCTGTAGACTTGCAACACCCTAAATGCAGACCCTAGACCAGAACCCCTAGAGAGATTTAGAGTGCCTTTCTATACAGATCCCAGACTAGAAACCTAACTTATAAAGGTTCCAGGCCAAACCCCCCTTTTTACATAACCCAGACCAGATCCTTTCATTCATTCGATTCCCAGTCAAGGCCAATTTCTGCAAAGTCCAGATCAGACTTCCCAGCAATACAGACCGTAGATCAGATCCCCCCATTAAATAGTCCCTAAACAGACTCCTATCTATAGAGACCCCAGACCAACCCCCCACCCCCACATTTAATACCAACCTCAGACCTGATGTACAGATAGGTACCTATCATCTCTCTTCATTCCCGGGCACTGCCACAGACAATGCCCTGACTGCAGAGCTAGCAGGAGAATGTTGTCAGAAGAGGCATCTGGGAGTTCAGAGGGGTGCAGGATCAAGAAGAGTTGAGAATAATTTTAAAAAGATGAATCACTCAGGGCATTTGTCTTCTGTTCTTTTTTTTTCTGGGAGCCTTCTGGATATTCCAGGAGGGTTGGAGAGTATTGTTTCATTTAGACCTTGTACTTGTCACCAATTAAAAAGTAATTGGTGACAGATACTATTTAAAGACACAAATCTCTTGAAGCACATATTACACTTGCATTTTGAGTATGACTTAACACATATATTCCTCTATCCTAGATCTCAAACCTTCCAGAAACTCAAAAAATAACATCCACAATAACGCTATCATCTACTCACCCATTCTCCTAAACCCCCCCACACACACACACTGGTTACATGTCTGAGCAATGCCCTCAGCAAGGCAGTTAAGTAGCTTCTTTTTTAATTAAAATGTGTTCCACCTTTGACCCAAGCAGTCACATCTAGTCAGTCATACCTTATTTCTATCTTCTGACCCGTTCACCTCTTAAATAAATGTGTTAAATTGTCTTGTTAACGGTCATACCCCAACAAGAGATTCATATATTACAACATTTGCGATTACTGCTGTTCTATTCTCCGCAATTCCTTGGTTCCAGTCAATCATCCCTCCGATCGTACCACCTCCTCCTTAGCTTCCTTTATTGCCTTTTTGTTTTCCTTGTCTCACATATAGGAGTTGATGCAAGTATTTAAGTTATTAATTACACCTTCCAAACAGTTACCAGGAAACCAGTCTGTGCATGCAGGAGATCAGAAGCCCCATGGAACAGCTGGAATTAGAATTGTGATATGTATGACATTTTTCAGTTGTTTTGGAAACAAGGATGTAGCTTGGATCCTGCGAAACCTGACGAGCCTTCACATTCTGGTCACATGTAGAAAACATTTATAAGATGAGTTGCAAAAACATATACCATATCTAAATAGAAAACTGGAAAATATGTCATGAATAGATAAAGTAATTACAGCTATTAATTTAGAGAAAAAGACATATGACCATATTGACCACTGTGTTGAAGGGAATCTGTCAACAAGATCATGCTGTCCTAATTGTGGACAACATGACTTACTATGGGATCCCCTGATCCTATACAGGATTCAAAACAACCACAATTCAGCAACTACGCTGACCCCTCCCTCGCCATTCATTGTACAAAGTACAGCTCCATACAGTGACCATGTGACGTTGTCAAGGCTGTATTTGTCACTTTCAGCCTTCCTTTACCCCTTTCATGATACAATATGGCCACTTACCGCACATCACCTCTGGATACAAATTTTAAAATCTGTAGCATGCCGCATGTATTACAGAATGTTGCTGTGGATTTAGCCACATTTTACTACTGTGTAGTATATATATGTACCTACTACCGGAAAATGAAAAGAGAACACCTAGGAGGAGTTAAACGCTATGTAAACCTTAGGGGGAAAATTTTTGTTATTGATTGGATTTTACTCGTTTTGGGCTAAAAATAATTTTCTTATTTGGTCTTTATTAAAGTATTGAGCCATTCTGTCACAAAGGGTTAACTGTTTTTCTAGCTGTGTGAATCCTACTTTCACAAACACTTATTTAAGCTACATTCTTATCTATAAGATACGAATTGAGCTTTAATGAGTGTTTATAAGGTCAGAGAGCAGGGATAAGGAGCCCATCAGATACCTGTCTGATGGAGCAGAGAGAAAATACAGATCCTGCTAGTAGATAAACTCAAAGCTGTGCAGGGAAAATGGATCATCATTTTCAATAAAGACCAATTGAAAAAATTATTCTTTGCTCAAAATGAGTACAATGCACTAATTAAAAAAAATGCCACCAAAGTTGTACATAGTCTTTAAGATAAAGGCACGATGTGCCATTGATGTGAGAGGTGAATTTCAGCTATGAAGATGTGCGAGGGCAGACCGACACCCTACAGTGGAGTAGATCACTGCCAAAATGAACCAGGCGGTTACCAGACATGTGCCTAAAACACAGTTAAGCGAACCCTACTGGAAATGGGGCTCCTAAGCAGATGGATGGTCACTGAACCTCTGCTGACAAAGCTGCATTGGCAGAAAAGGCTTCAATTTTCAAGGCAGCATCATAATTAGACCTCCACTGATTGGCACAGGGTTGCCTTCTCCGATGAGTGATGTTTTCTGCTTCATCGAACTGATGATCGTGTGTCAGGCAAGAAATGTCAGGGAACAAACCCTGAAACCATTGCTGAAAGATTTGGTATGAATCCATCCTTGCGTGTTACATACACCAATACATGCTGATCTGGGCAAATGGGATTTTCCAGCAAGACAATGCAACATGTCACATGGCTGGAAGAGCATGACTAAGACTTCCAAGAACTACAGTAACCTCCTAATTCCCCAGACTTAAACACAATCTGTGTGACCAGCTTCATATTCGTCTTCACTCTGTGGGTGTTCCCCCACGCTGTCCCCTGTGGGATGCCATGCAGTCAATATGGCTCTAGATACCTGAGACAACCTACAAGGACCTCATAGAGTCACTCCTGGCCCATTTAGCTGCACATGGCGGTTACTCTGGATCTTTGTGTGTGTCATAATAATAATATTTATTTCTTTATTTTATGTACTTATATAGCGCCGCGATATTCTGCAGTGTTTATTTTATATACATTGAAAAACTGTATTTTTTGAGCAGTTAATACATTCATCAGAAAAATATTTGGTTGAAAAGCATAGAAGCTATTTCTGTGGCTTGTGTGTTGTAAGACTGCCTTCCCTGTAATTTGGAGTTCTTCACAAAGTTATTAAAGCATCTTGGGCAACCACATCTCTGTGGTGTGATAATTCCATCATATCCTCTTGAGCCTTTGGCTGAAGTTAGCGTAAAGCATTAGCTCACTCAGTGTTAACCTATGTGTTGCCATGAATGGTCTCATTGCACAATCCATAGTAGCAGAGAATAAGACATAATGATTTCAGGGTTGGATTTCATACATTGTACTAACAGTAAGAGCTCATATACACTACCATGTTACAGATCCATAATACAGCCATCATAGCCTGCTATGGGTCCATAATGTACCTCTATGTGCCTGGGATTTTTGTATTCAAAAAGAGGTATTTCACAAATACAGAATCTATGAGAAAAAGTGTGGCAGTGCAGGAGCCCAGAGAAGTATGAACATATAGTTCTTGTATCATGCAGGAATATTCCAGGAAGATTCTAGTAGGCTATCTATGATACAACATTCTTACCACATAGGCAGACCACTGAACTCCTTCTGCTTCCCAACATAAAATAAAGACATTTGCCTGCAGCCATCACTAGGGGGAGCTCAGTGCATATATTTTTTAATGTTTCCATTGAGTTCAATGGTAACTGTATAAATTTCTATGCACTGAGCTCCCCTAAGCAGTTTTATCATGTACTATACAAGGAAAAGTAGAGGATTTAGAACAGTATAGAGGAGATTTATCAATGTACCTATTCCAGTTATCTGATATGCATTGAGCAACATGGTATTCAGAATGAGCACTATTTTTCCAACATAAATGCCAGGGAAAGTGGCAAAAGCATGACTTTTATTTATCAAAAGTAGTGTTGAGCGAATTGAAGCATATGAAGCAGAATTTGATTTTAGGAAAAATACGATTTGCCACAAAGCCGAATTTACTAGCGCTTCATAGTAACAAAATGATTTTTCCTAAAATGGTGGCTGAAAATAAAATAATTATACTTACCTCATCCACTTGCTTGTGGAAAGGCCGTCTGCTCCATCTTGATTGAAGAGAACCGGCCAAAGGACCTGCAGTGAGTGTGAAGACGTCACCGCTCACTGCATGGTCAACACAATCAAGTGGTGATGTCATCACGCTAGCCGCAGGCCCAGGTGGGTTTTCTTCAATCAAGATGAGAGCGGACAGCCTTTCTGCGAGCAAGTGAATGAGGTGAGTATAATTTTTTTAACCCCGGATTAACCTCCTGAGCATCTGAGGGGTTAAATTCATACAATGAAAAGCCATTGTGACGAAGTCATTTGTAACAAATCATATTTCTTGATGAAGTTCGGTGAAGCTGTCGAATCTTATTTTTCAAAACTTCACTAATCGCTAATTAAAAGATTACTGTAAAAATAATATATATGGTACAGATCAAAAGTTTGGACACACCTTCTCATTCAAAGAGTTTTCTGTATTTTCATGACTATGAAGATTGTAGATTCACACTGAAGGCATCAAAACTATGAATTAACACATGTGGAATTATATACTTAACATAAAAGTGTGAAACAACTGAAAATATGTCTTATATTCTAGGTTCTTCAAAGTAGCCACCTTTTGCTTTGATTACTTCTTTGCACACTCTTTGCTTTCTCTTGATGAGCTTCAAGAGGTAGTCACCTGAAATGGTATTCCAACAGTCTTGAAGGAGTTCCCAGAGATGCTTAGCACTTGTTGGCCCTTTTGCCTTCACTCTGCGGTCCAGCTCACCCCAAACCATCTCGATTGGGTTCAGGTCTGGTGACTGTGGAGGCTAGGTCATCTGGCATAGCACCGCATCACTCTCCTTCTTGGTCAAATAGCCCTTACACAGCCTGGAGGTGTGTTTGGGGTCATTGTCCTGTTGATAAATAAATGATGGTCCAACTAAATGCAAACCGGATGGAATAGCATGCCGCTGCAAGATGCTGTGGTAGCCATGCTGGTTCAGTATGCCTTCAATTTTGAATAAATCCCCAACAGTGTAACCAGCAAAGCACCTCCACACCATCACACCTTCTCCTCCATGCTTCACGGTGGGAGCCAGGCATGTAGAGTCCATCCGTTCACCTTTTCTGTGTCGCACAAAGACACGGTGGTTGGAACCAAAGATCTCAAATTTGGACTCATCAGACCAAAGCACAGATTTCCACTGGTCTAATGTCCATTCCTTGTGTTCTTTAGCCCAAACAAGTCTCTTCTGCTTGTTGCCTGTCCTTAGCAGTGGTTTCCTAGCAGCTATTTTACCATGAAGGCCTGTTGCACACAGTCTCCTCTTAACAGTTGTTGTAGAGATGTGTCTGCTGCTAGAACTCTGTGAAGCATTGACCTGGTCTGTAATCTGAGCTGCTGTTAACCTGCGATTTCTGAGGCTGGTGACTCGGATGAACTTATCCTCCGCAGCAGTGGTGACTCTTGGTCTTCCTTTCCTGGTGCGGTCCTCATGTGAGCCAGTTTCTTTGTAGCGCTTGATGGTTTTTGCAACTGCACTTGGGGACACTTTCAAAGTTTTCCCAATTTTTCGGACTGACTGACCTTCATTTCTTAAAGTAATGATGGCCACTCGTTTTTCTTTACTTAGCTGTTTTTTTCTTGCCATAATACAAATTCTAACAGTCTATTCAGTAGGACTATCAGCTGTATATCATCCTGACTTCTGCCCAACACAACTCATGGTCCCAACCCCATTTATAAGGCAAGAAATCCCACTTATTAAACCTAACAGGGCACACCTGTAAATTGAAAACCATTTTAGGTGACTACCTCTTGAAGCTCATCAAGAGAATGCCAAGAGTGTGCAAAGCAGTAATCAAAGCAAAAGGTGGCTTCTTTGAAGAACCTAGAATATAAGACATATTTACAGTTGTTTCACACTTTTTTGTTAAGTATATAATTCCACATGTGTTAATTCATAGTTTGATGCCTTCAGTGTGAATCTAAAATTTTCATAGTCATGAAAATACAGAAAACTTTTTGAATGAGAAGGTGTGTCCAAACTTTTGGTCTTTACTGTGTATATATATATATATATATATATATATATATATACATAATTGCAAAAAACGGACAGCACCTCCTACAGGTGAGAGTCAGGTGCAAGCTACCTACTGGCTAATTAAATACTAAACAAAGAATGGCAGCAGCACTAGATAAGCCATGACATAAAATGAACATGAAGTATACATGTGAAAAAGTAAAAAAGCATAACTGCTATGTAGTAAGTAAAGTGGAAGCTCTTAGCGCATATAAATGATCATAAATATGTCGGGCTCATCCACCAACGATCAAAGTGGCTTCCAATCGGATGAGTCCTACACTAACACTGACCTGCATCCTACACAAACCGGCAGGCCCATATCAGGAGAACACCATACCTGGTCAGAAGCTGCACCAATGTGAACAGGAGTGCTAAATTCCCAGAGGAGGCCAGTCCTCCTCTATATATACATAATTGCAAAAAACGGACAGCACCTCGTACAGGTGAGAGTCAGGTGCAAGCTACCTACTGGCTAATTAAATTATTAAATATTTAATTAGCCAGTAGGTAGCTTGCACCTGACTCTCACCTGTACGAGGTGCTGTCCGTTTTTTGCAATTATGTATATATAGAGGAGGACTGGCCTCCTCTGGGAATTTAGCACTCCTGTTCACATTGGTGCAGCTTCTGACCAGGTATGGTGTTCTCCTGATATGGGCCTGCCGGTTTGTGTAGGATGCAGATCAGTGTTAGTGTAGGACTCATCCGATTGGAAGCCACCTTGATCGTTGGTGGATGAGCCCGACATATTTATGATCATTTATATGCGCTAAGAGCTTCCACTTTACTTACTACATAGCAGTTATGCTTTTTTACTTTTTCACATGTATACTTCATGTTCATTTTATGTCATGCCTTATCTAGTGCTGCTGCCATTCTTTGTTTAGTATATATATATATTCAACAAACATCTCAATAGGGCCCATACTAAGTATTTCTAGGGCCCTATGATATCTGTATATGCTACTGCGTGTATATATCAGAATCCGATAACTACAATAAGAGTTTGACCCACCATAACAACTTGGATGAGTTTCATTCTTCATCACACCATCCTAACATTGTGGTTCCATGGGCTCCACTCCTCTTTGGATTCCAGTCACTCCTGGCAACAGACTAGCAATGCTTCTAGTGCCAACATCCACTACCAAGGGGCCACATAATGGCCTCTTCTTAGTGACACTTCCCCCTCCAAGAATGGCAACACTCCTGAGACAACAGTTTGCTAGCTCCTACTCCAAGAGGTGCCCAGACTCTGTGGGTGCATGGCACAGACAATACAGTATTAAAGAATATCACTCGCATCAACATTCTCTACCGTGTTTTGTATATAACAATGTCATTTTGTAAAGGAGTAAGTGCGTCCCTTGCAGGTCACCCCCTTACATATTTACATTCCATGTTTATAATATAACATCAATCATTATCAATGGAATCAATAATTAACAATGGAATGTCACCTAGGTAATACAGAAGCACAATTACATTGTATCTATAATGTTCTAATGGAAATGCACATGAGCACCATGATATTTTATAGCAATGTGTGCTTAATAGAATAATTACACAAACCTGCAAACGAAAGTACATCCAAATCAGCAATCACCTTCATCCCAGTTAATATTCTTCAGTTTTCAAGCAATTAATGACACACATAATAAGGTAATAATATACATTTAATAGCAGCAGTGTGAATATCAGTGGTCTTAGTAGAGCTTTGATCTAGTGCATTATTATACTCACGAATATTAGGAGCCAAGCCTAAGGGTTAATGATAATCCTTCTGGTGAAACTACAATTAAGTATTTGTAATGGATCTAAAATTTTCCTCACTGAAAAATGTTAACTTTGACATCCCTTTCAAGGTTTGTAGTTTTGGCCTTTGTCTGCATATTGGTAATCCATGATGTGTTTTACTTTGGCTTGTGTTAAGAAAGTTTCAAGATTTGCGGCTGTATGGGAACATTTGATGTGGGTGTACTGGAGTTACTCGGCTCCTATGTTATGATTGACAGATTGTATGGAGTCTCAGTGGTCCATTTGTTTCAAAGCCAGTTTGTTCTTATTACAGGAGAAAAAAACATACTATAGTTAGAAGCCAAAGCTGTAGCTGCATACTGTAGGAATATTTTCCTATATATGCAGTGAAACCATGGAAACAATTAGCTTAAAGGGGTTGGCCCATCTCAGACAGTGATGGCATATCACTAGAATATGCCATCAAAGTCATATAGGTGCTGGTCTCACCTCTAGGACCTGCACCTATCTCCAGAACATATGTGATTGCTCTCCATTCACTGGTATGGGAGTCCTGAGGAGAGCACTGTGCATGCACAACCACCTTTCCATTCACCTCTATGGGACTGCCAGAAATAGTTTAGCCAGCACTTAGCTATGTTCAGAACTCCCATAGCGGACAATGGGTGGTTCACTCTCCTTCTTGTGTTGTTCCCTCTCCTTCACTTAGGGAGGAGAGGGGGGGCTGGGGGCATTCTGTAGATAGGTGGGGGTTCCCAAGGTTGGACCTGCAACTATCTGACATTGATGGTATATCTTAGTGATATTCTATCAGTGTCTTAGATGGAATTACCCCTTTAAAGTAAATATCTCATGTATCTCAACTTCATTCACAGGCTTTAAGTAAAATAAGTGCTGACAATATGGATGGCACCCATTTTCTTCCTGTATAGATAATGCAACAGGGTGCACATACTTTATGGCAGCTGCAATGAATGGTAGTTAATTGACATTCTCCAAGAAGGGATGAAGTACTGTACAACCCCCTACCCGAGAAACCAGGGAGTGATATTGAAGATACAGTACATACAGAGCCTTATTTGATTGTATACTGTTGCCTTCCTACCTTAATAGGCTTCCAGAAGTACAACAAAGCTTTCTTCTGATTTCCCTATTTCTACTGACAATGTGATTACTCTGCTCATCATGTTCCAGTCTATACAACAACACTGACAGATACAGGAAATAATTGTGTCTGCTTGTCACAGTGTAGTTCACCATATGTACATGCTTTAGTAGCTCTCTAGCATACTGGCGGCAGTGAAGGTTGGTTGCTATGACCTACGTGTAGTTGTGGTAGCCTCTGTGTGAACTGCTCCTTGTGTTTGCATGCTCCCCTGCCTGTTGATCTTGGTTCTGGTGGGGTTAATAGTCTGGTCTGGGTGTGTCTGCTAAGTGTCAGATGACCTTGTTATACTGCTCCTCATATACCTGTGAGCGGTGGGTTTGGGGTCAGTCTGTCTCCAGCTTTGCTGGGGGCAGGAGCTATGCACCTGAACTGGGGATATTCCATCTGCCCTATGTGGTCAACTAGTGAGACATCAAGGTCACTTTCTCTGGTTCTATGTCTTGTGGTACAGTTGTCTGTTCGCCCATGGACTAATTCCACATGAGGAACAGGCATCTGCTAGTCCGGTTCTGTGTCTTGTGGTGCAGCTCTGTCCACCCATGGATTAACTCCGCATGGGGAACAGGCCTTCGGTGAGGACATCTAGTCTATGTGTGCAGCTCTGCCTGTGACCACCATGTGTCATTCTGCATGGGGTCCAGGCATTTGCTTGTCTGCCTGTTTGGGAAGCTGTGTCTGTGACCACTATGTGTCGTCCCGCATGGGGTTCAGGCATTTGCTTGTCTGCCTGTTTGGGCAGCTCTGTCTGTGACCCCCATGTGTCATTCTGCATGGGGTCCAGGCATCTGTTGTCTACCTGTTTGGGCAGCTCTGCCTGTGTTGTTCTGCATGGGGTCCAGCCATCTGCTTGTCTGCCTGTGATCACCAGACATCCATTCCGCATGGGGTCCATGCATCTGCTTGTGTTCTAGTTCCCATTTGTCAGGTCTGAACTGTGTCCTGTGCTGTTATGTTTTGGTTCCAGTTCATGTGTCTGGGTTCCAGTCTTTATGTTTGTGTGGACCGCTGGTGCTTGCACCATCAGTCTCTGCCGGTAACTGGCCAAGTGTACTGGGACCATCATGGAGGTGAGACCAGTGTGCCATCAGCTAGGTTCATCTCCCACTATCAGGGCTCGTTGAAGAATGGTGCTCACTGAGTCTCTGCCCACTGGGTTTGACCCCAAGTCAAACCGGTGCACTTGGTCCAGTGGTATTACCTGCCACTGGTTCCTTACCAGCTGGTCCAATTTCCTGCCATGTCTGTTCTCTGTTAATAAAGTATTCATTTTGGTCCTTGCTACATATATTGTCTAATTGCTTGCCTTGTGTTGATTGCTTGAGATATGTTCTAGGGGGCGGTAGGACCCTCGCTAGAACACGACACTGTTCTAGTGGGTTGTTTGAAAACTAGATTACAGCATTTCGAGATATAATGGCTAGTAGCATAAAAGCAGCAACAAAAATTATAGAAAAAATAAAAACTAAAATGTTTAATGATAAAATATTCCTTTAAGTAAGTCGTATAAAAGAAGGATGTATAGCTAAAGGATTTATTATAAAAAAACCGCAACCATTGGTTTTGTGAATCTTCCATAAAAATAAAATTCATCTTATATAGGACATATTATTACCACATCTGCTCCTTCACATCTTAGAGGGCTACAATGAATGCATTATCTGATGAGTGATAATTTGGCACTAAATGACCGCTTGTCTTGTGTAACTTGGATTAATGGGTGATGGTGTTTTATAGTCTTGACCTGTATTTCACCTTGGAAACTGATAATAAACTATTATCTACATGGCAATCATCCACCATGAAATCCTTGGTGGGTTCTGAGTCATAATAGGAATCTTTCTTGACCAGGTGTGTACAATCTTTGAGGAATCTTTGCATGCTATTTCAGCCTAGTTTACAGCAATAAGGGCTTGTTCACATCACCGTCTGGATTCCGTTCTTGCTTTCCCTTATAACATGGTTATAAAGGAAAAAAACGGAATCTACAAGACGGAAATCAAAACGGAAACCATTAGAGGCATTCCTCTGACCAGTTCGGTCAGTTTCCTTGATGTCATATCCTAGTGATATACCATCAATGTCTGAGATTGGAATACCCCTTTAAGGCTCCATTCACACGTCCTGTTTTTCTTTCCTGATTCGATCCTGATCTGGATCCATTCATTTCAATGGGTCCTGAAAAAATCAGGATCGAATCAGGAAAGAAAAACAGGACGTGTGAATGGAGCCTTATACCGTATCTTCACTCCTGGTTTTGGCTTAGAATCACTGATGGAAATCCCTGACCAAAACACTGATGTGTGAATAAATAAATGTTTTTAAATTTAAGTGGTTTCAATTGTAAAAAGACCTTTTTGGGCTAACGCCCGTATCGCCATGGGAAGTAGGAACTGAACAGGATTTGCAGATGCCCCTGACATAGCGCAGGCGAAACCTGGGTTGGGCAATTGGCGAGAGCATTGTGATTTGTTTTATGCGACTGAGATTTTATGAAATCTGTGAGTTTAAAAAATGATTTTATGAGATAAAGGACTTGCGGGACTTCACTATGTTGGGTCATCTTTTTTAATATTATAGGAATAAAGAGCACTGATTCTGAAGGGAGTCAAAGTCACTTTATCGGATCTGATCATATGAGAAGAACTCTATATTTTAAAGGTTTACTTTTCCACTGCTAGTTGTACTACTTTAGATGTATGAATAAAACCTAAAGCCTGTAACTGAGCAAGCGATTGTTCAGAGGGAAGCATTCCTCCCGGCAATCGCTTGCTAGGTTTTTTTTTTTTTGCAGATCCATTGTCCACAAAACGGACAAGAATAGGACATGTTCTAATTTTTTGCAGAACGGGCTTGCGGACATATGGATATGTAATGCACACATATGGATATGTAATGCGACACCCGTCGCAGCCAGGATTCCTGAATAGCGGGGATCCCATAGAGATGAATGGGATCGCCGCCACAGTCGCAAGAAATCCAACAGTGTTGGATTTCTTGCGACTGCTGCGGTGATCCCATTCATCTCTATTGGATCCCTGCTACTCAGGGATTCTGGCAGCGACGGGTGTCGCGCGGGTGTAGCCCTAGCCTAATCCGTTTGAGTAACCCCTTCACTGCCAGTGATCAACACATAATTTCCAATGGGAGATCAGTTGATTAGTTTGATCAGATTAATTAAAAATGGTTTCTACTTCTTTTCATGAAAAAATGACTCTAGTCATTTTTATACTGTATTTTGTGATATATTTTTTATAATAACGATGATCCTGGAAATATAGATGATTCTGGTACAAGAGCTTAGGACGGAGCCTATGATTGGCTCCATTTCTGGTTCCTGGTTTTGCTAATAATTGCTGATGGATTACCTTCAAAGACTGGCCAAAACACTGTTGTGAGAATTAGGTTTCAGACCACTTAGTCAATATTTGATCAGTATTTTGCAACAGTATTTAAAAGATAAAACCAGGCATGGAACCTACAGAGAATCGGACCTCTTCTGTGTTTTGGATCCACTCTTGGTTTTGGGTTACAAATACTGATGACCAAATACTGACTTGTGAAAGTGGCCTTAGGCTGAGTTTCCTCATTTAGGTTTTCTGATGCAGTTCTAAGGCTAAAACCAGGTGTGGGTTCAACAAGAGGTCAGGTATTACCTGTCCTTTATAACTATTCTTCCTTTTTGATCCACACCTGGTTTTGACTTCAAAAATGGCACTAGAAAACGTGAATGTGTAAACCCAGGCTAACAGGTTAATTGTGCTGGCAGGTAGCCTCAGTCAGGTTCCATATGTATGGAGATATTTTTTTCAAAAACTAATGTTTCCTTAAAAGAATAAGGCCTCCGGCACACAATCATACCGTATTGTGGTTCATAAAGCGCGGATCCGCAACATATGAATATCTTCAATATGTATTCCGTATTTTTCTCAATCCTGTCGATAGAAATGTCTATTATCATCCGCAAAATGGACCAGAATAGGATATGTTCTATATTTTGCAGGACAGCCACATGAATCCACAAAAAATAGGGACGTGTGCAAGGCCCCATAGGAAAGAATTGGTCAGTGTGGTATCCGCAAAAAATACAGATAGCACACTGAACAAATATATGGTTGTGGGCATGAGCCCTAACTCTGCACATACACCATTCGATGCTATATGCCATAGAGAACCATGCTGCCTATACCTTAAGCCTCATATAGTGGCATGCAGTGCTCTTTCTGTTAAGCACCTTATGAATTCAACATAAAAAAACAAATCACAGCATGTATTGTACTCTATAAAATGGATAAAAAGGAAGGACTTTTTATCCATTTTTATTTCTAGCTGCAAATGTCTATTTTTACAAATATTTAAAATAAAAACATTGATAATCACAGATGAGAGTGTGCATATCAATATAATCCATATTAAGTACTATATATTATGCCTTCAAAAGTATTCAGAACCGTTCACGTTTTTTCACAATTTGTTATGTTGGGCCTTGTGCTAAAATTTTAAAAAAAAATCATTCTGCCCTCAGTACCCCATAATGAGAAAACAGAAGCAGCGATTACAGCCTCCAGTCTTCCCGGGTATGATGCCACAAGATTTGCAGACACGGATTTGGTTATTTTCTGCAACTCTTCTGCGCAGATCCTCTTAATCTCTATCAGTTTCAATGAGGATCGTCAGTGGACAGCCTTGTTTTAGGTCTCTCCAGAAATGTTTGATTTAAGTTAAGGCTCTGGCTGGGCCACTCAAGGACATTCGCAGAGTTGTTCCTAAGCCACTGCTGTGTTGTCTTGGTTGCATGCTTAGGGTGATTGTCTTGGTCCAGAGCACACTGGATCAGGCTTTCATTATATCTCTACTTTGCTCCATTCAGCTTTCCCTTGACCCTGACCAGTCTCCCTGTCCCAGCCACTGAAAAACACCCTTTTACTATAGGAATAGTATTAGACAGGTGATGAGAAATGTCTGGTTTCCTGGTTGTTCAACACTTTTTCCATTTACTAATC
The DNA here is from genome assembly GCA_900303285.1 of Rhinella marina. NCBI lineage: Eukaryota > Metazoa > Chordata > Amphibia > Anura > Bufonidae > Rhinella > Rhinella marina. The sequence continues at coordinate 62,839 of ONZH01014103.1, read as the reverse complement.
ATGGAGGCCAACATTGCTCTTGGAAACTTTCAGTGCAGCAGATTTTTTTTCTATCCAGATCTGCCTCCACACAATCCTGCCTCTGAGCTCTACAGAGAGTTCTTTTTTCCTCATGGATTAGTTTTTGCCCTGCCATACCTTGTCAGCTATGAGACCTTATGTCTTTGCTGTATATTTCCAAACCATGTCCAATCAAGTGAATTTACCATAGGTGGGCATCAATCAAAGTGTAATAACATCTCAAAGATGATCAAGATACATGGGAGCCCCAGAGCTAAATTTCAAGTGTCATAGCAAAGTGAATGCAATGGTCCATGCAAAACTTTCCTTTTTAAGAAACTTGCAAACATTTCTAAAATTATGTTTTTATTTTCTCATTATAATTAAGTGAAACTTGAAGACTTTCCCAATTCATTGTGTGAATAGAGGTAGGCATGTCGGTTGAACAAAACTTATCTTTAATGAAGACAAAGGGCACTTTGTCAATGAAGCTTTCTTAATACCATGCTGTAGCAGGTTTAATTTCAAATTAGTCTTGTTATTTTACTTGATGGACAACAACAACTGTTTCCATTAATAAAGCCAGCTGATGTGGTATCAGAGAAGAGTAAATCCAAACTATAAGAAAACTTTTTGGTAGCTTCACATCATGTATGAGTACAATGCCATGCAGCTGCTGCTGGTATGGTTTATAATTATTTTATTAATATAATTTCATCACTTTAGTTCTTGCAGTTTTGTATGTTGTACTGAGCCCAAAATTTCTAATACTGTAGCTTTTCACAAATTGCATTTACAGTAGCTTTTGGACATCAGACATCTTGAAACTCCTGAGGGAATCATGAGGGTAATATTTGAAGTTAGTTTTGCAAGAGTCTGAGTTGTGCTGGCATACTTTGAGCCACATGTATTAAATGTCAAGCTTTGTTTGTTAAATTTGCCCCATTTTTAAACCTAAGGATGGGACTACATGGCGACATACAGGGGCGGACTGGGAACTTAAAGTGGCCCTGGAAAAAATACTAAGAGTGGCCCTATTTTGTAGTCGGGTCCAAATTGATGGAAGGCAGGGCCAGGAGTACCTTATTGTGGCACATTATACCACCCCAACAGAGCCAAATACCACAGTCCATCACAAATACTGCCAGCAGCACAAAATACATCCCCAAAAACTTCCACTGGCCACTGTGAGGAGGATTCAGATGGCCCCCTGTGCATCGGCCCACTGGGAAATTTCCCTGTAAGGTCTATGGTCAATCCACCCCTGGCGACATATGTGATACAACACTGACAGGCGACATGCCACGACTGCAATACAACAGTTGCAAGAAAATTCAGACCTGATAGATTTTGTTTCACATTTTGTAAGTCATAAGCAACTTTTATTCCATTGACTTTAATCTAAGTCATGTGCAACACTTAACTTTGCTTTTTTTGAGACTTGGCTATGTGTTTCCAGCCAACTCACTGCTCTAAAACAGTCCCACAACAACAAGTTGCAGACTAGTTGCATTTTTTTCCCCGCACAACACAATTCACCATATAGCCACAGCTTTACACTTTTGTCGAGAAGTGTTAGTCCAGTTTTCCTTTACCACCTCGGTTGTCGATTGCTGGTGAAACACGTGTTGAGGAGTATGTGGAGGAGGAGCATAAGGACTAGTAGACAATGGGGAGGAAACACAGCTTCCTTCTTCTGAGGTGGTGGAGCCCAGACTGCTGGAGAAGGAGTAGTGGCCGTTGGGAGATGCATCAGGTTGTACCACTACATTAGCGCCACAATTTTCCTATGCCACTTTATGGTGATGCTCCATGTGTTGACACGGGCCATGGTGCCAACATTAGCACCCTTGCAGCTATTCACCTTCTGACCGCAGATCCTACATGCAGCCACACTGACGTCTTCAAGTGACTTGAAAAGCAGAGCAAGGCTGGCGGCATAAATCACTTGCCTGGCAGAAGGAGCAGAAAAGGAAAGAGGCAGGTTCAGGACAGGTGAGGGCACAGAGCTTGTTCCTAGGCCATGCCAACTAAGTGTGGTGTCAGTGGAACCCACAGACTCCTAGCTGAGGGTGCCTGATGTCAGTTGAAATAATGTTGAAGACCAAGTGAACCATTTCAGGACAGCGGGATTGGTCATCAAAACATGACATTGGCAGGTCTGGCCTGTTGCTGCAGCTGCTGCTACCACCACCCCTTCTTCTGCTCCTACTTCTGGTGTCTTCAGCAACATTTTTGCCACTGCCAGTTCCTCTGGAGGGCCCTGGCACCTGTGTGTTGGACATACTGTACAGTAACAGTAACCGTATATGTAAAATACGTTTTTCAATGTCAATCTGGACACCCCACTGATTATATTAACACAGGTTATTCACCCCAATATGAGAATCAAGGCCTAATGGAATTTCTTATGTGGATCCATTCATTTCAATGGGCAAAAAAACAAAAACAAACAGAATTTACTCAGTGTACATTCTGTTTACATATGTCCGTATAACTGTTCCCCAAAAAAATATAACATGTCCTATTATTGTCCGTATTACGAACAAGGATAGTACAGTGCTCCCTCAAGATACAATGGCCTCAGGGTACAGTATTTTCAACATACAATGGTCTTTTCTGACCCATCGTAAGTTGAAACTAGACTCAACATACAATGCCTCTGAATCAGATCCAACAATCAAGGCCACTTCTCTGGTAAAATAGCTTATTAGTTGCTAGTGATCAGCTATTCCCGATTTCTATATGTAAGGACTTGTTTTATCTGTCTTAGTTATCTGCTTATTTTTCTTAAATCTTCATTTTCTTTTATCTGGGATGAAATTTTGGGGCTTTGCAACCAATTAGTCAACTTACAATGGTTTCAACATACAATAGTTCTCCTGGCACCAATTAATATTGTAAACCGAGGAACCAATGTACTGTTTAATTAAGGGCCATACATTCCATTCTGGAAAATGTGGAATGCACAAGGCTGGTATGTATGTTTTGCGGAACCTAAAATTGAAGACTGCAAAACAGGCAATGGTCGTGTGCATGAGTCCTTATCCTAAAACATTTGCATCAAATTTTATATATATCTAATTGAGGCAGATTTACCACAACCATAAAACTGGAATCACAGGGTCTAGAAAACACGATTTGCTTCAGCCAAGAAACTTTGAAGCTACAATACTTAGGGTTTTAGCAGTGGTTTTCAAAAACCATAGCAAAACCACCTTAAAGCATGCTCATCATTTTCATATACTTCTGACATGTTATTCTGAAACTCCAACCGATTGCTAAAATGACGAGCAAAAAGTGCTCAATTCAGAGCTGTGCTCCTTTGGTTCTGCTCTCCTCAGACAGCGGAGCGAGCAGTTTATGGGATTCATAGAATGTTTATGCACAATGTCTACGACTGAGCCAAACAGAAACAAAGGAGCAAAACTCTCAGCTGAATACTTTTACCCCTTTGTATTTAGTAATTTGTAGGGTCTTAACAACTGGATGCCCACCAATCAAAACTTCTGACATGTCATTATGAGATGTCAGAAGTTGGTGAGAATCATAGCTGCCCTTGAAACAGTGCTGTCCAATGGTGTAAGAATAAGCTCAAAAGGATAAGTTTATTGAGGGAAATTCTACAATTGAAAGGAGGCTCTAGGACTATGTTGACCATTTGTAGCCTGGATACAAGATGAGATATGGTTGAGCATGGAGGCATACAGGTTCTTTATGGTATCCTGAGTCAAATTTACCCACAGATGATGCAGCCGGATCTGTAGATCCTGCACAGTCATAGGTTGCTGAAGCTGGAGTCCCAGCTGGTCTCATAAATGCTCAAATGGTGATATCTCTGGTAACTGGACAGAGTAAGAAAGTGTTGTAATCTGGTGGAGACATCCCTGGGAAACCATTGCTGTGTGTGGCTGAACACAACAAAAACCTAAAAAGTGGCAGTTTCAAAGCTCTGCCATGAGAGGCAACATATGTGGCTGCAGGATGTCAAGCATATATCGTTGAGCTGTTAGTGTCCTTCGTATCACTAATAGGGGTGACCAACTGTTGTGTGCTATGGCTTCCCAGATCACACCTACAGTTGGAGTAGTGTGTTGCTCCAAAACAAAGGCCTTGAGGTGCTCAGCAAGGTCTCCTTCATTGAACCCAACTGTCATGCGATCCCAAACAGAACCTGGATTCATCGCTAAAGGAGAAACAGTTCAAGTCTGTAGTAATCCAGATTGCTTGATAACAACACCACTGCAAACAAAGACTGTCAATGGAAGGACATATGATGGGTGCTGTGACACCAAATTTCCTTATGCTAAGTGCAGATAATGGTCGATGAAGATTCTAATTGTGCCTGGATGGTTAACAACAAACCTCTGGGAGCTGGTCGTACTTGTCGGCATATCAAATAATCCTCTCCACTGGTGGTATGTCTGGGCCATTTAGAGTCTGTTTGCTGTGTGTGCTGCCCTCACATAATCACTGCTTCCAGTTCCTAACAACTTGGCGAGAATGGCTTAGATGGCGGCAATGACCATCCTGCTTCTCTCAGTCCAATGATGTGCCCTTTCTCAGTCTGTCTAGTTGTCAAAATGTCTTCAAATGCAATGTAGAAGCATATCTATCAGTCAGCAATCTTTTGCCTCTGAGAACCATTTATAAGGCACTAAGGTAGCAATGTTTTGCCCTCTTGTGGCAACACACAGTGTCTAATCAGACCACACCTGTCATCATTTACATACTGTATCTGTCGTACTGCATAACTGCATGCAGAGTTTTGCAGCAATCCAACATTTCAACAAATGTAATGACTGTAGGTAGGGACAGACGAGGACAGTGATCCCTATGGCCAGAAGCCTGTCCTCTTTTCTTGCCTACTTGCAGTACATGCCCTAGATAGCTACACCACAACTGGTTGACGGTCCCTACGCTATTTAAGTGCAGAGACGGACAACAAACAAGACAGACAAACATAATAGCAGAGTACGTAAATGAGTCAGAACCAGATGGGCTACGCAGTACCAAATGAGAGACAAGAAGATAAGCTGCTGTCAGAAACACGAGCAGTCCAATAAAGAACAGGAACAAGAACCTGAAACACAGCTAGTGAGTCCAAAGACTATCACCAGCAATGGTATTTGGAAGGGATTTAAATAGAGGGCCGAGTTCCAGGATCAGAACCTTTTAGGTCCAGGAGCCGAATCTCCATTAGTCAAAAACACTAGTACACAGTAATAGAGCAGCTAAACTAATCAGCCCACTTCTAATCTCCCCCAGCACATGCCCGTTGCAGGGAGAAACAGAGCATTGCATCCTGATATCGGACGCATCACCAGGAGGCATGTCTGAGGAGCGCATGTCTCCCGACATGGCTCTGCCAAGGCTAAGTATCACGCCGCTGGAGCCCGGACAGGTAAGTCTATTACAATAAGGTTCTTTTTTGGGTATAAATGCTTACAGTATGCTATAGGTTTACCATTAAGCAGGGCCCCTTTTGTATGGGGGGCTTAGGAGTTGCCCAGTTTGCACTCCCTAACGCCAGACCTGTGTACAGACACTGATGACCAAATACACACTTCATAGTGACCAAATCACTTCATGTTGCAAAAATCAAGGAAAAAAGATTATACATCAATGTGTGACAATACCCTATCTGAATGCCTATAAACCGGTATGATTGCATTTCAAATGATACAGTAAGACCTGCAATGTGAAACAAGGAACCAACTACAAATCAATACTCAAAACTGAATGCTTTACATCTCACTTTACAAGATAATTACAAGAGAAATATTACTTATGCTGCTTTTAAATAAGTTACACCAGTTCTAACACAGCATTGTCTGCATGCAGTGAGGCCATCTGTTCTATATGCTGAGCCATCCTTATTGGGAATGCTGTATATTAATATTTTAGTAACTAGTGACAACACTGACAGATTTCATAGGACACATATCTCTTAGGCCTTAATAATAATGAATCAAATACCTTACATAATTGTGGACATACCTCTTTGTTCACTAAATCACACAATGTGTGAATAAACCCTTATGGTTAAAAAAACTGAGCAATTGTTATGACCTCAGAGGGGAATTGGAACATGAGGGAATCAGGACTAGAGTGTGAACCCTTTGAACTGACCTCCAGGGATGCTGGGAGGCCAGCGGCAGATCAGACGGAGGCATAGTCAGGGTTCGAAGGCAGAAGTCAGGGCAAGCGGCAGTCAGGCAAAGTCCCTAAATGTAGATCAGGGTCAGGGCAAGTGGCAATCAGGCAAAGACCGTAATACGTAATACAAAGTCCAGTACACAGAATGACAAGAACCTACAGAACACCTTCGCTCAAACAGGAAACTACCTAAGTTGCTCAGGCGACTTCCTGTACAAGTAGGCACCTCTAAATATCTACTGCAGACGAGCCATAGGCAGGGGACGATAGAGGGTGTGCACAGGCTGCCTCACAAAGGGAGGAGAGACATGCCCACATGCACCCTAAATACACGCAGTGCAAGCTCTGCTCAGAGCCAGGAGGGAAATGCTGGTGGCAGGAATGCAAACCACAGCTAGGAACCCCACTACCTGCGCCTGTCAGCATGGCGTGCAGCAATGGGGAGAAGAAGCCCGGCACCCGTACCTGCGTGTGGGGACAGAATTGAAGGTACCGAGAGCTGGGTAAACAACAATCTCTCAGTATACTTTCTCTCTACTGTATATATTCCCCACAGTTTTCAAGATTTTCACTTGCTGTTTATGAATAGCAACCTTCATTGTTTACTTTAAAAAAAAAGTCAGATCATGTAAGGAACATACTGGTGAATGGCACAGCTCTAAACAGGGGTATACACAGATCCCATAGGGCTCCATAGCAAAACTTAGTATGGGACCGCCTGCCTCACCCAGTTTCCCATCATGTGTGCATCAATCACTTCCGGGCAATGTGGAACACACTGCATACCACCTCCGATTTTTGACAAACTTATAGTTCGCTTTATTAAGGGAAAGAAATTTTAATTAAAAAAAGTCACCCTCCACCTTACCCACTTTATCTTTCGTTATCTATATATCTATAGTTCTACTGTATGTCGGAAAAAGTGGCATAGGTGCTTCAAAAATACGCCACTCTTTCAGACCAATATATTTTTCAATCTATTTAGACCAGACAACTGGCATAAATATTGTGACAAGTCTCATGCTTCCCTGCACATATCTTATTATAAAACTGTCTGCAACCACCACTAGAGGGGAACCAGTGCCTAGGATTTTTAATTACCATTGGCTTCATTGGAAGCTGTAAAAATCTGTTGGCACTGAGCTCCCCCAGTGGCAGTTGCAAACAGTTTTCCTTTGTTGGGAACAGAGCCAAGACCTCCCCTCCAATATGCCCCAGTCTGATTTTATGGAAGCTACACAACTCTGAAAGACAGCTAGCAAAATTCTTGAAAACCACGAGGAATTGATACAAAAAGTTTTGGAAAACTGTAGAATATTTGTTATGCAAAGAATATAATTTATTTGTTGAAACTGTAATAACCCCTATGTATACTGTCTAAGATCATAACTAAGACCAAACTAAAAAGAAAACTTCAGCTCTCTGTATAAGTGAAAATCATGTCTACTTGGATCAGAAACAGTGCAAGCAAGGGAGTTCACCACCACACTGGTACACATAGGCTGGGTGAACTGGTGAGCAGATAAAGGAAAGTTCCAGCAACTGTTTTCTTAAAAAAGATATAAACATTGTTCATTATGTCTTGTTAAAAACAGCAATTCCAGGATGGCTTACACATTTAAAACCCTCATCATGTGTTTGTAGTCATAGCCATACCCATGGTAGTGGTTTGAAATGCGTAAGTATCTTGGGCTGTTTTTTTTTTTTTTTTTTAAACAATATGTAATACAGAGCACAACTACCTGTCATTTGGTCTGTCAGAAAGTCATGGAATGTAAGAACCATTTAACACCAACTTGGTGAAATAATGCTAATCGTACAGAGCAATCCGTGTGATTCCATGTCTACAAAGGTATCCTCACAACTCGTAGTTGTCAGTAAGAAAAGTAAAAGTAGTGCTAGTTCTTGTGTGTGCCATTACTGACTATCTGCTAGAGTTCCAACACTTCACGTATGACCTTAATAAGCTGCTTATCATTCAAGTTTTCTCAACCTTTTTTCTACAAAATGGACACTTCAATGTTAAGACTGCACTGTTCCTTCTACAGATGTTTTACTGTGGAGGCCCAAAAACACACGTGGGTTCAGTTCTTAACATCCAGTCAGGTTGTTATTATGGCTAGATGTTTCCTTTATTGTAGAGAGGTATAAGGTAAGCTGGTTGCTATGTGAATTAGATTTCTGATACATTTATTAATATGTTCCTCCTTGCTTTGTGTCACTGACAGTTCTGTAAAATAGAACATTGTATATAAAGTATGGCATTTAGGCTGTGCTTCTTCTCTCATTTCATGTATAACCTTTCTAGGGGTCGTCAGATTTCTGGTATGTCACTGAAGGGATGTTCATCTCTCTCTTCCTGCAAAATAAAAAAGAGATTATTGGTGATTTTTCTGTGAAGTTCTGAACAAATCAGTTTATAATATTCTGGCATGCTCCATTGAATGCTATATGTATGGCGGCATTCTACTATACGCAGTGCTTTTAGGAAAGAAATGTATTTACACAGGTGAGTGCTAGAGGCGGGCACTCCATACTAGAGAGTCACAAATGTTCCGTTCCATAGGTGACAGAGCACATACACTTGTATTGTTCCTTGAAATAATCCTAATATCCTGAGGATACAGTCACATGGTGTGGCATCCAATGGCCACAAGATTTTTGAAGGTAATATCTAAGTTTTACTTACAAGATTGTGCAGCCATTGGCCGCACACGGCCGCTACAACTTGTATGGCTACACGTGGAGTGTCCACTGCAAATTTTGTGCAGCGTAAAGTCTGTAGCATATGTGCCCAGAATCCACACTGGAAATTGTGAAATCCGTGGCAGAAATCCAGAACCAAAATTGCTATGCTGCAGAATTTGAATAAGCACCAAATGTCCAGTTACGGGTGAGTTGTCTAGCAGAAAATGTCCATAGCATATGGATGAAAATTGTGCTACTGTAAATATTACTGATTTTCTGCATGCAACACTCCTGTGGAAAGTCCTCAGCATTTACTCTATGTGTAGCTATGCCCTGATGCTTGTCCAGAAGGCAATTTAGAAGGGGTTTCCACCTTTTATGAAGGATAGGCCATCACTAGCTGAAAGTCAATGGGAGCAATTCTGCAGTGACAGGCTCAGCTCACTACAAAGTAGATAGAATCATCTCCTTCTGGCCTGGAGCTATAACCAAACAGCTGATCAGGGTGTGCGGGGTGGTGGGGTGTCAAGTGATAGCCTATCCCGAGGATAGGCCAACACTTAATAAAAGGTGGACAACCCTGTTAGGTCTATATTTACAAGGTAAGGATTGCACCTGGTTGTTCATTGCATCTTTTGAAATTCTCTCCACTGCGCTTCACACTATAATTAGTTGCTAGTGCTTCTAATTATTCTATTACTATCCATTTGGTAGCTGGAGGTCACATTGTACAAACCACAGGAGTTGATATTACAAGTGTTGAACACAGCAACAGAATATCAATTACCTCCTTTTAAATTTCTATGTCCTAGCCGCAGTCATTTTAAGCACGTTCTGCATTCCTTTCCTACATGCCTATTTAATTCACAGGTATGGGATATCAACTGGCAAAGCCTTTACCCTTCACTTTATCAATGAATGGTGGCATTAACTGGAAGAATTTGTTACAAAATTCAGTAATTCTCCTCTGAAATTCTAAAAATAGTGTGATATTTTGCCAAAGGTTGGATGGACCTCACCTATCAAGTTTTATACATTTAGCTAATGGCGAAGAGCCTAAGGAATATGATAGGACATGTAAAAGGTTATCTTGTAACATTGCCTGTGTCGCCCAAGGCTCAGGAAGGGGCACATTTATATTCTGATACTTTGCCAGGATGCGACATGTTATTAATCACTACATTTAATTTGCTGATGTTGGAAATCTTCACACATAACAAATGGTGAAAGATGATAGCACCCTGGATATGTATTATACACTTTCATCAAAGGTACTGCTTATTTTTCATATTGTGTTCACTTATGACCATTCCCACTCAAAGTGCTAAAGTATTTAGATAATTACTAGTATACGATTGACCAAGGAAATAGAGGATCACAATGACCATTCAAGTTAATGGCTATTATTTTACCACAGAATATGGAGTATACTAACATAGAAACATAGTTTGACTATTGCAGTCTATGGGATTCTGACAGGCTGCCTGTCAAACCATGCCTGGGGCATGGCTTTTGAGGCAGCTAGGTATCACAGGCCTGGGGGCCTTCACAAGGCTCCCGGCTGTCATAAAAAACAATTGGAGCTCTGCTGTGCTGTTCTTTCCTTCTGTCTAGCCACTCAGATGCTGCAGTCGCTATTGACCACAGTGTCTCAGGGGTTAAATGCAAAGCCAGCCCTTGCCACGTATGAAGCAGGATTAGATGATATACCTCTCGGGGTTTAATTGCACTATTTAAAAAAATTGCAATTTCCCACAGCTTTTTGGTTACAGGTTCTCACAAAAAGCTTAAAGAGGTATTCCGGTTGTTTTCAAGTTATCACCTATCCACAGGATAAGGGATAACTATGAGATCGATGGGGGTTCTACCTTAAAAGAACAGAGCGGTCAGTCGCACATGCGTGCAGCAGCTCCATTAATTTCTATAGGAATTCTGGAGATAGCTGAGAGATGTACTCTGCTATCTCTGGAACTCCTACAGAAATGAATGGAGTGGCCACGTCCATGTGCGACCAGCCTCTCCGTTCTTTTCAGGGGGACAGTGGGGGTCACTGCTGTAGGATCTCACTGATCTTATAGTTATAAGTTGAAATAACTTGAAACAACCAGAATACCTCTTTAAGTAGTTCCATAGTGTCCAGCATTATACAGAGAATTATGAATCTTTCCTGTTTTACTCCGTTTACATTTGGAGGATGAACAACAATAAAGAAAAACTATTTGAAATATCATTTTTATCCTAGCATCCAATGGTAATGTTGCACCACTTACTTGCTGTGCTTTTTTTCATGTAGCGCAATCAATATGATGAGAATTAAAAGGGTAAAGAATCCAAACACACATCCAAGGACAATGCCCAAAGTATTATCTGAAAGAAAAAATAAGAATCTTCATTTCTGATTTATGACAAGCTGCAATCACTGAACTCACATTAATAGCTGTTTTAGTTATTTTTTTCAATCTCTAAAGTGTATGCTGTTGTCATTTTATGGACTGGGGTTTCTGGGTTTTATCATTGATAGGATAAGCTATCAATATGTGTGATGTTTGAGAGCCCAGTCCCTGGACCATCCGCAGTCAGCTGCCACATAAATATAAAAACCTGGAAAACCCCTTGAAGTTTTTCAGTGGTGCAATATTTTTGTTATTGTCACACAAAGATCAATAATTCCAATTTTTGAAAGCTCACCATTTTGTATGTCAACCAAATAGTTACACATCTCTAATAATACAGTGTTTGTACACACTTTGTTTTACTATGACTTTGTAATACTAATACTATGATTTTTTTTGTAAATTTTAAAGCATTCCCTGCCTTTTGCGAACAATAGACACTCCTATTATGTGTTAAAGGACAAATGAGTTTTGGGTGAAATCCCTCTTCTTAGGTTTCCAGTTTCATACAAGACATGTACAAGGCTGTCTCTACATTATCATACACATATATTGTTATTCTCTCTTTCCTTTGAGACTTTAAAAAACACCTTAGAAGGAAGAAACTATGGGCTGTATGGTAACTGCCCTTTAAACACGTATTCACACACCATCTTGTAATGTTTACATCCTATTTTTTGAGTATATAAACTGAATTGTAAGCAATGGCTGTATCAAACACATCACCATATCTGACCTTACCACAAGAGGACAGCACAAGTGGTCCTGCTGCCTTGGGCCTAGGCAATGAAGTGGCCCAATCTAACCTGTGGGCAGCTATGCATTCTCTACTCAACAGGTGCTGAAAGGGAGCAATGACGTTTTACTAAAATGAAATGCCTTGTTTAATAGGCAATGACGTGCAAACCAGGTTCCCAAAATGTTAGCCTCCATTTCCGATAAGGGTAAATGCACAGACCCTCAATTTTGTTCCTCTCCCATAGACCAATTAAAATATGGCATGGAGGTGATGTGTTGCAAAAGGTCATATAACTTCTCTTCATTTCAAAATCATTGGGTCACTGTGCTTCTAAAGACGTTCCTCAGATGACAAGAGAAGACCGCTGCATATAATCATCTACATGACAGAGGTTGATGGACTAGATGTTGATGGAATAGAGGTTGATTTACTAGATAGTTCAGGGGCTCGGACTATACTGAGCCTAGGTATTTCTGATGGTGACCTTGCAAGTGAGCATCCCTGACAGTAGATGACTGTGGTGCTATGACATTGAGGAAGCCTTTTATTTGCATGTGTTGAGCCATTCAGAAGGTTTCTGTTTCTCAGCATGTCCTTTGCTGTGGGCAGCAACTAACAAAGCTTAACAAACTAAACTTGTTTGGCAGGACGTCAGCAATTGTACAGTGCTGGGCAAGATTTACTCAAACATAGACATTTCACATTCTGGTTCTGCGCCACTGAAATATAAGAAAGCAGTGGTTATTCAATCAAGATACTGGCTCATGTCATATCTGAACCCCATCTCTAATCCACTCCATCGTCATTATTGTGAGAGACATGAACAGAATGTTCCAATCCTCTTCAGTAAGCATGAGGCAGAGTCACACAATATACTCATTGATAACTTCCGAAAAGCAAAAGTGAGCAATCTACAAAACTCCCACCCACTTTCAAGTGATGTCACAAATGGTGTGTTGTAGCTCAATAATACATCATGTCAAAAATCCAATTCATAAAGAGGTTAATTACAACATCAATGTTGAAGAGGAGGATGGTGGGAGTTGACGTTAATATATGTATACTACAGAACAAAAAGATTTAGTTTCATATTTAAAAGAACAAAATTTTGCATCATTTTCAGAATCATATTAGTCTCTGAGAGTACTTCGTACATTTTCAGAATCATATTAGCCTCTGAAAGTACTGCCTATGATGAGTATACATCAACCCAAAATGTATTTGAGCCACCTACTTGGCCACCTACTTCATGAAATTAAACTGAGAAGTCTAAGGGGTCTGTTAAGGCATGTAAAGGCTTCTTTACACAGGTCAATGATCAAGGCAATTATTGGGAAGGAGCATTCCTAGGAGTGCATGTCCCAATAATTGATCTGCGTAAAGGCGCTGCCGATCATCAGGTGAAAGCATTGCTGCTGCAGTCACCTAAATCATCACTTCTGAGCAGCAGATCGTGGTGTCTAAACAAGGATCTGCTTCCTAGAAGCAATGGTTCTCCATGTGGACAAGCACTCACATTAGCAATTGCCCATCACCCTACAGAGCTAATGCAGCTCTTACCTCTACTGAAAATGTAAGCAATTAGTGGGAAATGAATGGTTCAGTCCCAATAATTGCCTGCAAAGTCAACCCATGTAAAGGGTCCTTTAGAGAGGGGCTTTAACTCCTTAGCGTACAATGCTGTACATGTATGGCATTATGCCACGGCGATTGTATGGAACAGGCTGCTGTGGTATAATACAGCAGGCACCCAGCTGCAATGATGGGGAATGGCAATTACACTGTATCCTGTCATTTAAACTCTAAAATGCCTGCCTTTCGATCGGAGCACCCACATTGACATCGCTGTGCACCGATCAGTTACCATGACAGCCTGTGCACTGCTAGAGGTCTGCCATGGTCAGCTTCTTGCTAAGCAGTGCACGTGCATGGTGAATGAGACAAGGGATCAAAAGATTACAGTTTCTAGCCCCCTAAGGGGACTAAAAGTTATTGTGAAAAAAAAGTTTAAAAAAAAATTACAAAAAAGTTTAAATCACCCCCTTTCCCAATTTTACATATGAAAATATATGAACAATAAAAAATTGTTCCGAAAATGTCTGAAGTATTGAAATATTTTTTTAAAAAGCCCTGCACAGTGAACGATGAGATGGAAAAACCAATAAAATGTGATTAGTTATATGTATATATATATATATATATATCTCTATCTATCTATCTATCTATCTATCTATTGATCATCAGGTCAAGTGAATGGGACGAGCAGCTCTAAATACACTGCACTGCCTGTACAAGCGAGATGACGCACAGGTAATCTTGACGAGGAAGCAGCACCTACTCTTCAAACTGCTCATCAGCAGGGGAGCTAGGAGTTGGTGTAATTGGGAGACGGCGACACGCTGCCTCCCTGCAGCGCCACCGGTCTCCCGTGTCTGTGCTAGTGCGAGGACGCAGCCGGCATCCTTGTCTCCATAAGGAAGAGGGGGCGGGGATGACCCGGCCATGCACACATCCTCAGCGAGGCCGGCGTCCTCCGTCCCCTAGACAACGAGCCAAAGGGGTTGAGCGCCGACAGCAATCAGTCAGCGCTCAGAGTTGAGAATATTATTTATGGGGCTCACGTGATGCTGGCCACATTGCGTGACCCATCTGTTTGACCTTGCTGATGGAGGTCACGTGAAGCTGGCCACGTCACGTGATCCATCTTTTGGGCCTATTTAAACAGGCAGCCTGCTGGCCACAGGTTGCCTGTGATTGGTCTCATAACCTTCACCAGCATTTGTATTCTATTGTGACTTCAGTGTTTGACCTCGGGTTTGAACTTGACCTCGTCCTTGCATCTTCCTTTGTACTACGTTACCTCTCTGGCTCCTGACCTTGGCTAGTATTTGACCTTGTCTCGTGTTATCCCTTGTTCTGACGTTACCTTTCGGCTTCTGACCTCAGCTCATATTTTGACTGTGCTCCAGTGGTTTCCCTAGGTATTGTCATGACCTCCTGGCTTTGACCTCGGCTTGGTATTATTCTCTAGTCCTCGTGTTCTGTCTTTATTGTTTTCTTCCGTTCTGTTTTATTGTTTCTTCTTCCCCTCCCTGTAAGCTCCAGGACGTATGTAAGCTAGGGACTTCTGTCCAGTTGTACACCATCAGTTAGCATGGACTGTGCAAGTAAGCAGGGACAGTGGAGTGGGTTTGAGCTCAGGGTGCACTATTCCTATATGTGACAGTCGGACTGTCGATCTGATATTAATGAACCATACTGAGGATAAATCATCAGAAGGATATTGGACACTTAGAAATGGTCGAAAGTTCGAATCATAAAAGACAGGAAATGTCTGTTTAGTGTGACTTTAAACAGTTGCTCAACAATCAACTCAATCGTTGTCTGCAGAGGTGAACCACCCAGGTTAGTGACTGGCTGAGTGGGCATATACCTTTTCTGAGAATAGCTCATTATCGTGAAGGCAGAATAACCCATTAGAAAACTGCAGAACTGTCAAAATTGGCAACAGTTGCCATGGAGATTTAATGGCGGCCTCCTGCACGCTGTTGACAGTACATTCCTACGGTTGTTGGCTACAGGCAAATAGAACACATATTTAAATGGCCAGATGGAGTTACAGAAAGAGCTGAGCTGCTGGTGCTCTACTGTTTCTTTATCTCCCATAGCAGTGCATGGGAACTATGCAAATAGTGCAGCAAGATACACTGTTTCCATAACTTCGAGTTACACAAACAGTATAGCCTGATTTAAATAGCTCTGATTTACTACTATGAAAGTTACAGAAACAGCACAGTGCTAGTTGCTGGGCATTTCCATAACTCTACCTCCCCCGGCCAGCCCTTAGTTCAATCTCAGACATGGAAATGGTGAGATAGGAAACCCCTTTAATTCTGCTGGCATTGTTTATGGTTGGCACTCAGATAACACTGACGGTATGTTCACATGGTGCATTTTTATGTTGTCAAAATCTGCTGTGTACTCCAAAGTTGTTCACTTTGAATATTTCGAACCTGCTTGTGGCTGAGCTCCACTGAATGGAGATAAACTGCAAATGGACACCCACCATGGCTTCAAGTGATGTCCGTCTGGACACCGTGTCAAGAAGGGACATGTCCTTTCTTGTCAAGGTTGTAGCTTTAATGGTACATTCGCAGGGAGGATTTTGATGCTTAGTGACTCGCACACCAAAATGTAGTGTATGCAAGTGCCATAGCATAGTGTGTAGTGAGGCCAAGTCTTCCCCTCCCCTCCTCCAGTGGAGGCCACCAGTCCTGCTCCCATTCAAGAACAGGTTGTGGCAGCCATTTTAAATCGATCCCAGAGAAACCCTTTGGGCTGTGATTACGGGGTCATAACCTGCACTTGTGGGTGAGGTTAATGTAGGTAAGTATGTACATCAGAGGCCCCCCTATATAAAATCCATATGCCATTGTAGGGCATATGGGTAGGGGTTGTCTGCATGAAACCATGAAATGCAGTGCAATCTGCAGGCAGCATTGTTTTGAGCAGGAGGAATCTTACTGAATCTCTTCCCATAAAACTATATATCAATCTGAGTTGATATATGAAATAATGATGGGCACACTCCTCATCTAGTGAGGTGTTTTTCTGTGATAACCAGTAAGTTTTTGTTATTAATCAGAGTATATGAGAAGTATACATATATATCTATTTCAGTCTATATACTGATTAATAATCTAGACAGTTGTAGATGGCTTTTAAACACACGTATTTATTAATTAATTTTAAAAGGTAATTAGTATACCCAGGATCCTATGCTTTGTATATACAAGCTTGATAAAAAGGTAAAAAATAAAAAAGTAAAAAGAAAAATCAAATAAAAATATGCCTAATATTACAAAAAGTATGTCATATAAAATAGGCACACAATAAGTTATATAATGTCTTTAAACATAGGAGTCTTTATATATATATATTGTATATATTTTTGAATCCACTGGTGAATAAATGATGAATAAATAGTTGTATTGTTTTAAGTCCACCGGTATATAGATAATGCTACCGGTATATAGATAATGCTGTTGTCCTCTTATGATTACTCAACACAGTTTGCCGTTATATCTCTTATACATCCGTGTCTCCTTAGGTATATGCTGACTTGTGTTACATTAGGTCAGTAACGGCTTTTACATGTAATATATTGTATTGTCCAATGGGACTTATACGTTACCAGCTCCTGACGGCGTTGCCTTCTGCGCTGAACGCTGATCTCCTGTTCGCTTGTTCACTATGTGTGAAGCGGCGTCCCATGTGGCGTCCCACTTGGGTGCCCACGATCTTTGGAAACGCTGTAGCGCTGAATGAATGGAGTACCTGTAGGTGTGATAAGCGCTGGATCTCCGTTCTCGTCCCAAGTGATGGGCAGCAGGCGGCGTTGGTATATGCCGAATTCTCTGGCTTATGATAAGAGAATTTTCGTCTTATAGATCCTTCTGCAATTTTCTTGCATATATCAAACCATCATGTCATTGGGGATGCAGGCCCTGAACGTGTGTCTTCAATGATTCGGTATCTAATAGATACCGAATCATTGAAGACACACGTTCAGGGCCTGCATCCCTAATGACATGATGGTTTGATATATGTCCATAGATGAAATTAAAAACAGTATAGGTCAATCATGGATTTATCCGAGACTACTATACTAGAATATTGTATTATTATTTTATTATATTTTCTTTATATTTTCTTCATATTATTTTTTATACTTTCCTTTGATATATAATAGGATGGGACTCATTTATGTTATTATGTATCACCATATATTCTTTATTATCATCATGGATACATTCACAAATATTATGAAAAGCTAAAAAAGTACATGAGATAGTAGTTGCAAGAAGACTCCATCTAAAATCACCCAGTCCAGAACTGGACTATGGAACAATCCAATCCAGAGTTTATAGAACTCCTATCCACAATAGGATCACTAGAGACTATATAAAGCCGCCAGTTTTATTTATAGGTCTGAAGACCACTGAGGAAGGGGCATTGCAATAAGACCCTGAAACGCGTTTGGCTAAAAAAGACATTCTGGCATGAAAAATACTAATTGAGAAGATGATTTAATAGAGCTCCAGTTCACACCAAACAGTTGCTTTCCACTTATGGAATAAACAGCGGTGAATTACTTTTACCACATCAAGAAAATTGCAGAAGGATCTATAAGACAAAATTCTCTTATCATAAGCAACAGAATTCTGCATATACCAACGCCGCCTGCCGTCCGTCACTTGGGACGAGAACGGAGATCCAGTGCCTCTCACACCTACAGGCACTCCATTCATTCAGCGCTACAGCATTTCCAAAGATTGCGGGCACCCACGTGGGACGCCACATGGGACGCCGCTTCACACATAGTGAACAAGCGAACAGGAGATCAGCGTTCAGCGCAGAAGGCAACGCCGTCAGGAGCTGGTAACGTATAAGTCCCATTGGACAATACAATATATTATATGTAAAAGCTGTTACAGACCTAATGTAACACAAGTCAGCATATACCTAAGGAGACACGGATGTATAAGAGATATAACGGCAAACTGTGTTGAGTAATCATAAGAGGACAACAGCATTATCTATATACCGGTAGCATTATCTATATACCGGTGGACTTAAAACAATACTACTATTTATTCATCATTTATTCACCAGTGGATTTAAAAATATATACAAAATATATATAAAGACTCCTATGTTTAAAGACATTATATAACTTATTGTGTGCCTATTTTATATGACATACTTTTTGCAATATTAGGCATATTTTTATTTGATTTTTCTTTTTACTTTTTTATTTTTTACCTTTTTATCAAGCTTGTATATGCAAAGCACAGGATCCTGGGTATACTAATTACGTTTTAAAATTAATTAATAAATACGCGTGTTTAAAAGCCATCTACAACTGTCTAGATTATTAATCAGTATATAGACTGAAATAGATATATATGTATACTTCTCATATACTCTGATTAATAACAAATGCTTACTGGTTATCACAGAAAAACACCTCACTAGATGAGGAGTGTGCCCATCATTATTTCATATATGAACTCAAAAATTGGTGTGGCCACGGGTATAGCCACTTGATAGGAGCACCTCCGCTCTATCATTGTAAACTGGTGAGCCACTACATATCCATACGTTCATTTATATATCAATCTGCTCAGCCCCTCCTGCTCTATAGCATGCTGCCTACAGATTGATCATCATTTCCAAGGTGACAGGTTCCCTTTAAATAACACAATTTAGTTACGTTGTTTCCGTAACCGGCAGTTACAGAACAAGCGAAGCTCATTGTACTACACTGATCGTGTCACGCTCATTCATTTCTCTGGGAAGCACAGAAACAATGCAGCACAGTAAGCTCAGCTGTTTCCATAATCAATCTTTCCTGTCACATTGTGTATCCTACCAAATAATTCACCTGTCACCTCTCCCGACATGTCTGTTTTAGTAAATACTCATGTTCCCCATAAAATAGCAGTTCTGGAGAGTACTCTCTTATAATTCTGTGCTGTTCCCATCCTCAGTCATTGGTCCTTGAAATGTATAAATAAATTGTTATGTGTGTGTTACTAGGTCGGGGTGTGCCACTGCACAGTCTGACATTGTCCAATCAAGGAAATTGTCCAATCAGGGCAAGAGAAATGTAATACCCAGAGTCATAACACAATGTAAAGTCATAAGAAAAGATGCTTCAGATTGTTACTTTATAGAGTATATGAGTATTTACTAAAACAGACAAGTCAGAAATGGTGACGGGTTCTCTAACTATGCTCCTGCTTACCCTGGCACATAGCCTTGCAGCAATATATCTAATCATTGGAAGATACACCAACATGTCATATATTGCTTAAAGAACAGAGTAAGGCTGCTTTCACATCTTTGCCTATTATTTCCATTCTTCTGTCCATTAAAAAAAACAAAACAGTCATTTCTCTGCAGTTCTGCAATTCCAGCGCTACTGCCCTGTTCTGGTCCCTTCATCATTGCTAGTGACCTGCTTTCAAGCACATGTGACTGCTGTCACAGGACCACTGGGCCTGGAAGAGGCCAGAAACCGGGTAGCTACTGGGTAGCAGTTCTGAAATGACAAAACTGCGGACAAGTAGGTTTTTTAATGGGGCACACTTTCCAACTACTGGGGTTGTCGCCTCCTAGGCTGGACGAGCCCTTCAATTATATTACACTAGATATATGTTGGAGAAAGCCATACAGTTTTTTTAGGAGGTTGGCAACAAATACATACTGTACGTTATTGTGTACTTACTCTTATGAAGTCGACAGGTTCATCATAAATTGCAATATTTGTACCAGTACACTAAGTATATGCACTGTGTGTGTAACCCTAGATGAGGTTTATATATATACTGTATGTTATAATGTCTTAGACTGTCAACAATCCTGTTATTCACTGCTAACAATCCATTTGGAACTAAGCCAGGAAACCTTAGCATTGTGTGGTAGACAGCATAGCATAACCTTTGCGTTTTTGATACTTTTCCAAAGCCAAAACAGGTGGGCCTTCACAACAGACTTGAAATTTCATAGACAAATTGTTTGCATTCTTTAAGAAACTTCATCAAGTCTCATGAAATCCCGGGATAATGTGAGAAAATAACCGTCATGGTATGTTCCCAACAGCAGCACACAATGCATCTCTACAGTTGTCTTGTGTAAATTAAGGAATGTATAGCCCCCATCACCAGCCCCCGCTCTTCTCCTCCACAAAGTAAAAAAAAACAGACATGGGTCTCATATGAATAGGCTTGAAATGAATCTACCATAATTCATATTACACTTTGTTATTGAGGTGGGATGTTCACAAGCGGAAAATAGTAGTAGTATGGTCTACCATGTCTGCACCTGGACAATCTGTGAAATATCCTAAAATCTCCCAGAATATCAATCTGATGCCAGGATTTCAGGAGTTCTGTACTACATGAATGTTAATAATTTCCACTGATGACCATTTTTCTTCTTGCCATAGTGAAAACCATTGCAACTACTAAAGAAAAACAGATTCTTAAAGTTAGACTTCAAAATTTCCATCATCTGAGACCAATGGTGGACTGGCCAAACATAGACTTTGAGGATTGTCCACTGTGCCCAGGCTCTGACAAAATAGTGGGTCACTGAGGACTAATGTCTCCACCCAGAGCAGACCTTGGATCCAATCATTTGCAACTTGGGTCTTTTCCATATTGGTGGATTCTCAACTAACTTTTTAGATGGTATTTGACGTGCAATAACACTAGCAAAGTTTACAATGCAGTTGAAAGTTGACATGCACATGTTCTGTTTAGATGGAGAACAATTTGTCAGGATAAATTCCTTTAGTTACTGTAGTCTAAGGAACTCCTGTCTGACATAGTGTCAAACATATACAGTGAAAGGAAAGGAAGAGAAGCAAAAATTATTGATTTACTTTAGTGCTAAGTAGTGATGATCGAGCACCCCGATGTTCGGGTGCTCTGGCCGAACACTAGGTGGTGCTCGAGTGCTCGGCCGAGCACCCGAGTGCAGTGGAAGTCAATGGGAGAAGACCAGGCACCCCCTGCTCTGCAGAGGGGAGGGTGTCTGGTTGATAGGGAAACGTGAGAAAATGGTGGAAACACCACTGAAATGGTTAGCGAACAGCATGGGGAGAATGTCTGGATGCATCTTGGACACCAAAGTCGCTGCTATTAACGATGATCTCCGATTATTACACCACTTTTACGGAATGACAAAAATACCCCCCCAAAACCCAAGATAACATCGATTTTAGAGGAAATATTGTTAGGAAACATATATTTACTTGTACTTAAAGCGCAAGTAGCAGCACGCCCTCACCCCTAATGTTTTAGATGGTCAGATCAGCAGCAAACCATCACCCCAAATGTTTTTGAGTGTCAGCAACACTGAACGTGAACTTGTCAGGATGAGGACCAGAGTGAAGTAGTAACATAGTAACATAGTTTATAAGGCCGAAAAAAGACATCTGTCCATCCAGTTCGGCCTGTTATCCTGCAAGTTGATCCAGAGGAAGGCAAAAAAACCCTGTGAGGTAGAAGCCAATATTCCTCACTTTAAGGGAAAAAATTCCTTCCCGAAGAGGAAGTAGCGGACGATGAAATCACTGGCCCAACATGGGAAGGAGGCAAGCTGAGCAAGGACAGCAGTACAGAGGGGGAGGTATGAGTAGCACCGCAACAGGCTGGAAAAGGCGGTGGGGTGGCAAACGGGAGAAGGCAGGCCACACCAACCTGTGCCGTACCAAAATGAGCAGGGGCATGAACACTAGCAACCTGACCACCACCAGCATGATCTTCATGGCACCAAAGCACCCTAATAGGTGGGCCAAATGCCTGGATCCACAATTGGTGTCTGTGGGTCACACCACTGCCTCCTCCCTGTGTTACGTGCTAGACAAGACGCAGGCCCAGATGACTCCCCCCTGCACCTGGACCCTCGCAAGTACCATCAGCGAGCATATCCACTTCTGTGTCCCAGCGCATCATACAGATGTCCATACCTAAGGCCTTTGAACGAAAGTCCAAATACCCAGCCACCCACTCACAGGCCATAGCACTAAATGCACACCTTTACAAATTGCTGGCGCTGAAAATGTTGCTTGTGGACACTGAGGCTTTTCGCAGTCTGATGGCGGCGGCTGTCCCTTGTTACTCAGTACCTAGCCGCCACTATTTTTGCCGGTGTGCCCTCACCGTCTTACACCAGCATGTGTCCCGTAACATAACCCGTGCCCTGACCAACGCAGTTACTGGGAAGGTCCACTTAACGACTGACACATGGACAAGTGCTTCTGGCCAGGAACGCTACATTTCCCTGGCGGCACACTGGGTGAATGTTGTGGTGGCTGGGAGCGAGTCGTACCCTGGGATGCCACAGGTGCTACCGACACAAAGGATTGTGACCTGAGCACGCGCTAGAACCCTACCTGCTCTCAATAAAGACGAACAGTGCAGCATGTGGAAAAGGTTCTGATAAGCACCCTAGTGTCACAACTAGGAGGGAAAAGTTTTGTAAAATGGTAAAGGATTACCTAGCTGACAATGTCAACGTCCTCAGCGATCCCTCTGTGCCTTATAATTATTGGGTGTCTAAGTTGGACACATGGCACGAACTGGCATTCTACGCCTTGGAGGTGCTGGCCTGCCCTGCCGCAAGCGGTTTTTCGGAGCGGTTATTTAGTGCTGCTGGGGGCATAATAACTGCTAAGCGCATCCGCCTGTCAACTGAAAATGCTGACAGGTTGATGCTAATCAAAATGAACAAGGCCTGGATTGCCCCTGACTTTGCGACCCCACCAGAGGAAAGCGCCTGAACATAAAGGAACATTAAATGTGGCTTTTAAGGTGTATTGAATACACTGTATTTCCATGAACCCCTTCCTCTTCTCATCCTCTACCTCCAGCATATCAAACTGCTTATTAGGCTGCCCTCGCCTTTAAATATTTAAGAGGTTCACCAGCAGGCCCTCACCCCTAATTTTTTAACCTAAAAAAAATTAACCTCACTCTGGTTCTCATGAGATGTTGACCTAACAAGAACCTGTCTTGCGCCACCCTCCAAACTGAGACATGAAGCTAGGAGTTTTGAATGACTTTGTTTCTTGGGCTCTGCCAGCAGGCACAGTTTCACCGCGCCTAGAGCCATCACCTCTGCGTTCACCATCAGCATCACGCCCACTTCCCCGTCCCTTTCTGCTCGCCTTGCGCATATTATATAGTATATATGCAACGTTGTCACAAGTACAGTAGTGCAGATTTTTATTAAGTGTATGATCAGAAAAATTTCACCAAATGTCAAGTATTTAGAATGCGCAAATGTTATAGAGCAGCCGCAAATCAGGAACAACGGCCTAAATTAACAGTAGAATAAAAAAACGACGGATGTCAGGTATATAAACTACAGAAACGTTATAATGCACACGCTGTGCACTTAGTGTTAGTGTCAGGGCACCCTTGCGTTCCTTTTGCCCCAAAAGAAAAAAAATGCTGCCAGATATAACAATGGACTTTTGTGACTTTGGAACAGAAACACTAGCCCTACCTAGCCAAATCCTATCCCTACAGTATAATTCCCTCCTTGCGCAAGTTAAACTGCAGATGCAAATGAGGAACTGCGGCCTAAATTAACAGTAGAAAATCTAACAACGGATGTCAGGTATATAGACTTTTGAAAGGTTCTAATACACATGCTGTGCACGTACTGGTAGTGTCAGGGCACACTTGCGTTCTTTTTGCCCCAAAAGAAAAAAAAAATGCAGCCAGATATAACAATGGACTTTTGTGACTTTGGAACAGAAACACTAACCCTCCCTAGCCAAATCCTATCCCTACACTATATGTCCCTCCTTGCGCAAATGTCATACAGCAGATGCAGCTGAGGAACTGCGGCCTTAATTAACAGTAGAAAAAATAGCAACGGATGTCAGTTATATAAAATACAGAACGGTTCTAATGCACACGCTGTGCACGTGGTATTAGCGTCAGACACACTTGCGTTTTTTTTACCTCAAAATAAAAAAAATGCAGCCAGATATAACAATGGACTTTTGTGACTTTTGAACAGAAATACTAGCCCTGCGTAGCCAAAACCTATCCCTACACAAGTCCCTCCTTGCGCAAATGTTATACAGCAAGACGCAAAAGAGGTACTGCAGGCTTAACAGCAGAGATAATAGCAAAGGATGTCAGGTTTATAGTATACAGAGAATATCATACAACATGCAGCAGCTGCACAGGTGGTGTTAATGGCAGGCCACCTAGCGCTATTTTTAACACCCCCAAAATAAAAGTTTGCCAGCAAGATATAATAGCCCTTAAAAGGGCTTTCGGGTCTTTGAAACAGAAATTCTATCCCTGCCTAGCGTTCTTCTGTCCCTACTCTGTCTGTCCCTGCTTGCAGCAGCTCTCCCTGCTTGGTATGATCCGGTCACATGTCACCGGGTGCTTTATAGCACGCGATGAAACATTCCCGGACAGCCAATCACTGTAATGCCAGTAGCTAACATAAACCTTCCTATGCGGTTGTGCATCTATGTTTAGGTGCGTAGACCCTGCACATATAGTGTGCTGCTCCTAGTTACCTCTGTGTGCATCAGCAACCAATGAGAGGAGGAGCACACACACCTATATGTACCACCTTAATCAAGGTCGCCTCTTAGATAGGTGGGGCAAAAGTGCACATGAATGCTACTCCCCTGGTTATAGGAGCGCATTCACACCAGGTAGGTGGCCACAGATGTATTTTGATCAAAATGTATTGGCTAAGAGTCTCAGATTTTATCTATAGAGTGAGGGCTTAGTCCATATATTGTTTGCATCTACTGTTTTAGTGCATTTTTTCCGTGAATTTCTAAATTTAGCCTTGTACATCCGCACATTTTACTATCACATGGTGCAGGATGTCTGTATATGTTTTCTGTAAATATTTTTTGTGTCTGGAAGGTGTAGCACCTTATGGTGTGAATGCGCTCCTATAACCAGGGGAGTAGCATTCATGTGCACTATTGCCCCACCTATCTAAGAGGCGACCTTGATTAAGGTGGTACATATAGGTGTGTGTGCTCCTCCTCTCATTGGTTGCTGATGCACACAGAGGTAACTAGGAGCAGCACACTATATGTGCAGGGTCTACGCACCTAAACATAGATGCACAACCGCATAGGAAGGTTTAGCGTAGGACCTGCCTGGACTGAGACCACCGTGGCGCTGGGTAGGTGGGCACAGATGTATTTTGATCAAAATGTATTGGCTAAGAGTCTCAGATTTTATCTATAGAGTGAGGGCTTAGTCCATATATTGTTTGCATCTACTGTTTTAGTGCATTTTTTCCGTGAATTTCTAAATTTAGCCTTGTACATCCGCACATTTTACTATCACATGGTGCAGGATGTCTGTATATGTTTTCTGTAAATATTAATTGGCTAATTAGTGTGCGGGGAGGAGACTCGAGCATGGCGCTCGTGCACACGCGGTGTTCGGCAGAACACCGCGTGGTCACGAGCGCCGCCGTATTCGGCCAAATATGTTTGCCCATCACTAGTGCTGAGTCTACAATTTTTTTTATTTATTTTTTTAAATTAGAACCAATGCTGGCGCACATAATTAGTACACTCACATTGTACTACTGGAAGCTAGCTTTGTCCCAATTATTTTCTTCCAATTCTATATAAGAAGCTTATAGAATATCCAGCCTCATTGATATAGTATAGAAAATTAAATATAATTGTAATGAGGTGGGTGTGGGCCCACTGCGTCACTGAACAGACTTGACTACTACTCCTCAGGGCATTGTCACATTTTAAACCATGAACAGGGATCTGGACTCTGCTTCAGGGGAATCAGCAGATGCCTGCCTCTTGAAGTAGTCTTTGTTCAGTGACGGCTGACCGAGGCAGGTCAAGAGGAAGAGGTGTGTCCAAGGGGACAGATGACAGCAAGATCAGAGGACAAATCAAGTTAAGGACAAGCAGAGTTTGCGCACCCCAGTAAACAGGCAGTAGGTTAGGGCAGGTGTCACATGGTCAATCCAGTAAACAGGCAAAAGTTACGCACAGATTAGGTGGACTACACTATCACATATGTTAATTGCAGTATGTGGCCTAATCCATTCTTAAATAACCTTAAATAATAACCTTACATAAGCCAGGAAAGGCTTTCATTGGCTGGGGACCAATTAGGCCACATGCTGGCCCTATAACAGCTGGGGAGAACATGTGCCCTGTGGGTGCAGGCAGCAGGAGAGGAGGCCTACAGTGTGGAGCAGGCAGACCTACACATACTCTGGCAGCCTAGCCCACCGGGAGGAAACAGAGCTGGTCACCATGGAAAACTATCCCCATTGCGCTGCAGGAGGGGTTAGTATTCCAGTGGTAATGAGTATTCCAATAAACTGCTGGCATTACAATAACATTTACTGGAACATGTGAATATAAGTAAACTGATAATACTTACCTACCTACCTATTTAAGAATTTGAATCATTTGTACTGTCTACTACAGAAGGGCAATATTTTGTGTGGTATGGTACTAATTAATAAAAAAAATCTAAAAAATCTTTACAAATAGTTTTTTTTAATGAATATTGAGTTAAAAAAATGCACCAGATGAGTTGTAAATTCAGACTTACTTTGAAGTAATTCAATATACTGTATTCCTATGTTCCTTTCAAGTACTTTCACACTTCTCCTGCTCAAAAGCAAAATGTGCTCCATTTGCTCTTTAACAGTTAATTAACCAAAAGTGAGTGGCTCATCAGCTGGATTAGTGTTGCAATACTTGTACTAACCACATATGGAAGGACAGCAGCAGGCATGGAGTGCTGCAGTAACACAGAGATGGTGTAAACCCACTAGGGAGCTAAGTATTTGCCTTTGTGTTGCGTTAACAATGGGGGGCAAAGTCTAAGGAATGCCCTAGTATTAACCCTTTAAACCCTCTGCTAGTATCTGGATTTTGCTGCAAGTAATCCCCAAGTCGATACCCTAGGAGTAGTAGATCATTTGAAACTGAGTAGACAGCACCATTAAGAAGCACCACATAGTCAGGCAGGAGTCATAGTCAGGCAAAAATCACGGCAAGCAGTATATGGATAGCAAAGGTCAGGGCAGGTGGAAAAATAATTGACAGGGTTCAGAGGGGTAGAAATGGCCAAACAACACCTTAGCATAGAACTGGAACCTAATGCATGGTTGCCTAGGCAAAGAGTGGAGGAGGGTCCCTTATGAAACCTTAGTCCCCTGGCTTTGGGTGAGGGCAAGAAGATTTGGCACAACTGACCCATTAAGAAACCAGAAGTTTACACATGGTTATGGAGGAGATGCAGAATAGCAGCAGCATATAGGAGGAGGACTCTGGAGGCCGGGAAAAGAAAGCCAGCGGATAGTGACTAACATATCAAGCTTTTGTTTACCTTGCATTTTTTGTCTCTGTCTGCCCTTCATATATTTAGTCTGTGCATCAAGTAGAATACCAGACACTGGGGCTAATAAATATTATTTTCCTAGAGGGAAACATGGTTGCTATAGTTGCATGTATTCAATACAATCACACACTTTACACCAAAGGTCTAATGTATCATATTCATTTTAATTGGCTATTTTTACAAAACAAAATAGAACTGCGTGATTAAGAAGGATCTTACAATATGTTCATGCTGCTCAGAACAATAGCATCAAATTCCCTTGGACTTGTCTTGCCCAATCACAGACTTAGCACATATTGATTCAAATTACGAACATCTGATGAACAGAAAGAGCATGCAAATCCCATGACATCCCATTATGGGAAACACATGGGTGGCTGTTGACAATGAGTATTTGTGATCCCTATTTGAACACAGCCGCGAATGCACAGAGAGCAGTCACATCTTTTGTTTTAGTTAATGTTTTTCCATGTCCACATGTTGATGTGGGTTAGTCCACTTTACATGCAATGTGGTTTCTATATTACAGATGTTGAACACTCAACAGTGTGCGGGTATTGAGTGCAATAAACTTTAAGACCTATGAAAATTTTTTAGTTATTACTGTATAACCCTTGCATCTAGTAACATTCATCAAAGGGGGATCGTATTCAGTATCCACAGTGGTGTGTCTAACTTGACAATTGTATATGAAAATTTTCAATAGCCAATATGTTCACCTGTATTTAAGGATAGGTGGATATTTGTGTGCTCCTTGACTGTAGCCATTACTTAAGGACGCCCAGGTGAATGTGCATGTACTGGATGATTCTCTGCTCTATGCACAGCCTGAACTGCCTGAATCTGATTTCTTGATTACTGAACTGGCTACTAGCTTTGATGCCTTTTATGCTCTGCCTGTGGATCTGTTTGACTTCTGTGATCCCAGATCTTCTTATCAATGACTTGAGGTTGCAGAGAGCTTCAGTCCTCAATCGGCTTTGCCACTCTGGTATTGCATGTGACAAAAAAAATCTGCAAATCCAGGTAAAATGAATGCAAAATATGGATTATGCTTGTAAGAAATACCTTGCCATGCTCCAGCAACATGCTTAGGTTCCAGCAATTACTGCTGTTCTGCTCTCTGCCAGAATGCAAAGTGGCACTTGGTCAATCACACTAATGGGACAATATTTAAATTCATAAAAAGAGATGTATCATGAGGGAAATTTTTGAAGGGGTTATGCCACAAATTATTATGGAATGAATAGGGCACTTTAAATTAGTCTACCCTCTCTTGCATTCAGTGGTGGATTAACATGCTCATGAGCTTCCCTGCTCCCTTCCCCTCAGTGTTGGTGTAGTGATCTTATAGTGAAGCAGATGAGGGGTCCAGAAACTTTTCATTCATGCATCCATCCCTACTTCTAAATTCATAGAAAGATATTATATGTATACTGTATACACTAGCAGAAAATGAGAACACCTGGAAAAAATAAACTTGAGGTAAGATTGAGAAAGTATTAACTGCTAAGGCTCAATAATCAAACAACCAAGGTGGTGCACACTGTATTTAGAGTTCTGCAGCAGGGTGTATGATGAGGCACATTAATATTGGGTGGCCTCCCCCCTTGCTACAAATTTTGCCACTCCCACTCTGGCATGGTAACAGTTATACAGATGCTGGATATCTTCTTTTGGTATATTTCAAGCTCTTTCAAGTTAGTCCCATAGTTCAGCCAAGGTGGTTCTTGGCTGTTGTGCTTGGGACATTTGTAGACATTCTCTATGGGAGAGAGATCTGGTAATCGAGCTAGCAAGGTCAGCTGTGAGATACCATGAAGAGCGCGTTGTGTAGGGTGAGCATTGTGTCAGCAGGCATTATATTGTTAACTTAAGAATACAAGATGAGAACAGCCCTGGAAACGAATGGCGCCTCACACCATGACACCTGATGTTGGTCCTGTTTGTCTCCACACTGTGCATGATGGCAGTAGGCACTCTCCAGAACTCTGAGAATTCTGATGCAGCTCTCATTAGTACCAAGGCACAATATGTTTTCATAACTGAACATTATTGTTTGCCATTCATGTCTCCAATAAGCTTTCTCCTGACACCACTACAGGTGCTCTTGGAGACGATAAAACGTTGTGGCAAACAAATTAATGGAATGCGTGAATGCAGTCCTGCTTCAGGTAGACAGTTTCCCATGGCCCAGCGGTCACTGCAACGGCCACTGCAGAACCAATTTGTGATGGCATTGCTGTCCTTTGAGCTCTGACTACTGTCAACACCATCAATCCACTACAGAAACTTCTCGTCCAACTCCTTCAAAGATTTGATGGATGGATCATCCAGCTTCTGGAAGTGCCACTATTTGGCACTTTTCTGTTAAATGCACAAATGGTTCACACCTTCATTTAATAGACATAGAGAGCATTTTGACAATAAGAATAATCAGTCCAGTAAGAAAGAAGGTAAACTTTCTATGCCACCCCTTTACTGGAATAAAATTGCAAGCATTTTTGTGATGTTTTAAAAAGTTACATAATTAATAGGGTTCAAAAAGGCTTAGGTCCATCATGTTCAACCAAGCTGCAGCTGATAAATGTGGCTTAAAACAGCTCTACTGGCTAACCATGCCCATTTTCCCGCCAGTTTTTCAAAAACATTTTTGTATTATATAGTTACATAGTAATATGGTTGAAAAAATACACAAGTCATCATGTCCATCATGGGGACGCGAATCCCAGTAGGAATGAGACTCCGATTTCTACACGCTTGCATAAGCATTAATGTTGTTTAATTTTAAGAATTAATCTAAACCCTTATTAAAACTGTCCACTGTGCCTGCTGTTGTACATAAATCCCAAAGTCAGAAAGCCCTATTTTGCAACTTTTTGAAGGAAGAATTCTTGAATACAGGGCTTGATAAACTCCCACTTAACTGTTTTAGTGCCTCACTTGAGTGGTGTGGCTTACTCGCAAAGATGGTGTGTGATTTAGTCAAAATGTGACAACGTGCACATAAATTCTGCTTAAATTGTGCTGCAAAACTTTGCCATGAAGTAGAAAAACAAATGGGTGGTATAAAGTTAATAAAAAGTATCCACCAAATTTATTCTCCAACATGTGCCATGGTGATGAACTTGGCACAACTGTATACTTCCTGGTTTGTCAAAAATTAGGCATTATAGTACATTTGCCTCTATGTTTATCAACTTTTTCTAATTACAGTATGTATAAATTCTCTGTGCTACATTTATTTTTGACTGTACCGTACACTTATCCCACTCTCCTGCTCTAACACTTTCTCTACTGTGTTCTCTATATACAATTTGCACTTCAAATAATTATCCATTGGGTACCCAATATGCATTGAAGTCTTGAGTCAACAGAGCACCAAGACCCAAAATCACAGATAAAGGGGTGCTGTAGGTGAAACATATGGTCCAGTTTAACACTTTTTTAAAGTGTAATTTAGATCCAGTTTCCTTCCACTGTGTTTTTTAAGGTGATTGAAATTACAGTACAGTATGCGTTGATGGTACAAATGTTAAAAATATAACAATAATCATTCCCTAAAAAATATATTAAGAAATTATCTCGTAAAAGTTGTAAATGGTTAATATTAGGTCACAGTGTGAAGCACCTGTTCCTCAAATGTTTTGCCAGGTAAAAACTTTTATTTCATTGTCCCACAAAAAAATAAAATCTGCATTTTTCAAACTAGCACCTGGATCTAAACACTTTTGTAATTGTGTGTAAGTAAAATTTAGTAAACCCACTGAGTTGCACAATAACATGTATCTGTAAAGTTGTTGTTTTCCTTATTTTTCGATCCACCTATACATGGTCAGTTTCATCCTTAAACTGCCACCAGCCATATCTACTGGTTACAAGGGGAGACGGGCATACAGGACATACCCTCTTACATGTACCCTGAACTACCAGCTTGAAATAAATCTAGCAGAGCAACTGGGGTAATGAATGGGGAGATCTCTGGATCCATGTGAAGTACAAGGCTGCTTCTATCTTTGTTAGAAAGAGATTGTCATGTATGATGTCTGATTTTTAGTGTTTTACATTAATCGTGGGATAACCCCTTTATGTTTGGTTACAAGTTGTACATTTGCTTGTCTTGAAATGATCCTCTCTCCTGACCATCAACTGCTATTTTAACATGCTCCCCACTAATCAGAGTTGGTGGGATTTGTATTTTTAGAGGCATCTGTCTTCTCATGTTGTCCCTTTGGGAAATCTCGGCAGTTTTATCTTGCAAAGGAATGCATTGTTAAATTCTAAATCCCACAGCTGTTCTCTTCAGAAACAACACAAGAAAATCTTCAATGTACCAAGCAAAACATGGATAGCAGACAGTCTTGTCAAGTAGAACACTTTTAAAATAGGCCAGATTCCTTTAGGCGTCATGAGAGTATGTAAACATCGATCTGTATTAGTTCAATAATGCTGAGAGTAAATCGGGATATTTGGCACAAGTTACCATTCTACAGGGTGGGCCATTTATATGGATACACCTAAATAAAATGGGAATGGTTGGTGATATTAACTTCCTGTTTGTGGCACATTAGTATATGGGAGGGGGGAAACTTTTCAAGATGGATGGTGACCATGGCAGCCATTTTGGATCCAACTTTAGTTTTTTCAAAGGTAAGAGGGTCATGTGACACATCAAACTTATTGAGAATTTCACAAGAAAAACAATGGTGTGCTTGGTTTTAACATAACATTATTCTTTCATGAGTTATTTACAAGTTTCTGACCACTTATAAAATGTGTTCAAAGTGCTGCCCATTGGGATGGATTGTCAATGCAACCCTCTTCTCTCACTCTTCACACACTGATAGCAACACCGCAGAAGAAATGCTAGCACAGGCTTCCAGTATCCATAGTTTCAGGTGCTGCACATCCCGTATCTTCACAGCCTAGACAATTGCCTTCAGATGACCCCAAAGATAAAAGTCTAAGGGGGTCAGATCAGGAGACCTTGGGGGCCATTCAACTGGCCCACGATGACCAATCCACTTTCCAGGAAACTGTTCATCTAGGAATGCTCGGACCTGACACCCATAATGTGGAGGTGCACCATCTTGCTGGAAAAACTCAGGGAACATGCCAGCTTCAATGCATAAAGAGGGAAACACATCATCATGTAGCAGTTGAATGGCCCCCAAGGTCTCCCGCTCTGACCCCCTTAGACTTTTATCTTTGGGGTCATCTGAAGGCAATTGTCTATGCTGTGAAGATACGAGATGTGCAGCACCTGAAACTACGGATACTGGAAGCCTGTGCTTGTATTTCTCCTGCGGTGTTGCTAACAGTGTGTGAAGAGTGGGAGAAGAGGGTTGCATTGACAATCCAATCAATGCAATCCAATATCACCAACCATTCCCATTATATCCATATAAATGGCCCACCCTGTATAAATAAATAAATCAATTTATAATGTGAAATACATGTTATCTTGAAGAAAGAGGGGATAGGACTGGATTAAGGATTAGCAAATTGATTAACCAGGTTCATTAAAACTTCACAAAAATTCATATGCCAAACAAACCCAAAGCTTTTCAGGTTTGTTCGGACGAATACGGTAAAACGAAATGCAGTGATATTATGCTGCACATTTTGACAGGCAAAACTACAAGGGAGGAAGAAGAAGGATGCTCCTATGACCCTTGGAGAAAGTGGGGGAAAGGCTTGCCCTGATTGGGGCAGCTGGCAGGGAGGTGACTGTGCAAAACAAGCAGAATGTCATTCTGTCTTGAGCTGTTAATGAGGGTGGAACAGTGCATGCAATACAATGCAGTGTATACAAAGTCACAAGCAAGCATGTCTTCTAGTGTAACAGGGACACTATAGGGAAAGAAAAGAAAGACATCATTGTGTAGCATTCTTGAGACTTTTATCAGGGGAAGCAGTATGAGGGAATGAGGGGCTGGGTTACAGTGCCTAATAATACAGCTGCTGCATAACCTCATTCTTGCTGTTCTGTGCTAGGAAACCAGCCACTTGCAAGAAAAAAATATTGTATTTTCTCATTTGAACAGAAAGACAGACTTTTTTAGTTTCTGCATATTATTATTGTCAGCACAGCACCCCAATAGCATTCTGCTGCTTAGCAATTGCAATTTATTTTTCAGTGTATTATTTCTGTCTCCTGTTATTAAATACATTGCATTATAGCCAAAGCATTTAATTGCAATACCATTTTTATATCAGTGAAATTGAATGCAAATTACACAGAAGTCCGTTGAGAAACAGTAATAGAAATCGAAAAATGGTAAAGAAAGGTGTTTTTCGAAACTATGTGCAAATAACATGGTAGTCAAATCTTACACTGGCTTTTCCTGCCTTGTTATATGGTAGTTGGGGGGGGGGAATAAGCGCATTACAAGTTTGCAAATTGTGTTTTACTATAGAGAAAAGTATTTCCCAAAACTGCATATCACGTCAGTAAAGTAGTTATGGACAAGGACAGTGAGGCCCTGGACTGCAACCCCCCTACCTACTTGCAGTACAATCCCTAGATGGCTAGACAGCAATTGGTCTAAAACCTGGTTGACCCTTTCAGTTTGTCCATTTGTCTCAGAATGGAACTCCGAAGAGAAGGACAGTTTTATCCCCAATCTTTTACTAAATTCTGTTCAGAATCTTGAGATAAACTGCACTCCCTAATCTGAGACAATGGACTCAGGTATACCATGTAATTTGAGTATATTGTCAATAAACAAATTGACTAATTTCTTAGCGCCAGGGAGTTTTTTCAATGGAATTAGATGACATATCTTTGAGAACCTGTCAATAACCACCCAGAAAACTGTCCTTCCCTGGGAGAAAGGAAGGTCAGTTATGAAATCCATATGGGGTCCAAGATGTGGGTCCAAGTCCTCTGCAGAATTAGCAAGGGGCAAAGTAGACCCCCAACATGTCTCCTGGGTGCCTTGGCCCTTGTACAAAAAGGCCACCAATAAGCTCTGCAAATCAAATGTCTAGTACTGGCAATCTCTGTATGACTAGCGAGTACAGTACAATAAGACTCCTCCAAAACTTTAAGATGAAGATTTGGAGCGACAAAGAATTTACCAGAAGTAAGATTACTGGGAGCCAAATCCTGAGGCAAGATCAGGATTCATAGCTGCAATCAATCAATACCAGAAGAGAGGATGTTAACAGGGCCAGAATCAGTAGAATCACAGGAACCAAAACTACGTGATAAAGCTTCCACTTTCACATTACCAGAACCAGGACAATAAGTAACAATAAAATTAAACTATGTGAATGTGGATTCAAATGTTTGGCACTACATTAAATTCATATGATCTATGAGTACAATTATTTTTTGACTAGTCCCTTTAAGGAAATGACGCCAGTCCTTGAATGCCGATTTGATGGCTAATACTCTAGGATTGCCGATGACATAATTCCTCTCTGTAGAGGAAAATTTTATTGAAAATAAGACACATGGTTGTAAATTAGTCAGAGTGTCACGCTCTGGTGTGGAGGGGAAAACCACACCAAGCATAGGAGGGAAGGGGATGAGGTCAGGAAACAAGTAAAGGGAAAAGGTCACCTCCTGACTGACTGACTGACTTACAGTATGAACAGGCCTCAAATGTAGGCGAGTTCATACACAGGAACCTAAACCAAACTGACCCTACAGGACCCTGCAAATACTGACAGGGCTGAGTCAAAAGGGAAAGTGGACACTTATCTTTAAGAAGAAATGGAAGCAACCGGATCTCAGGAGAGAACCACATCAATCCACCAGAATGTCCACAGAATCTATAAACCGCAAGTAACTGTGGTAGAAGCAGGACTAAATAGGGGAAGGACAATTACCACACCCGCAACAGCTGAGGGGAAGGGGTGTGGTAAACAGCAAGAACACAAAAAGGAAAACATGTCAGATTATGTCACATGTGCAAGCCCAGACGACTTTCTGCAACCTGTTGCTGGAATGACCGTGACACAGAGAAGATGACCTCTGCGATAAAACAGCATCTACTCCAATCTCTGAAGCATCCACTTTAACAATGAATTGCTTGGTAACATCAGGAGCAATTGGAGCACGAATGAAACACTCCTTCAGAGTTTTAAAAGCAGACAGAGCATCAGGAGACCAATGTGTTAGATCTTCCCCTTTGCTGATTAAATCAGTAAGCAGCTTGGCAATGATACAAAAATATTTAATACATTTTCTATGATAATTTGCAAACCCAAGAAATCTTTGAAGGGCTTAGAGGGAAATCGGTCTTGACCAATTAAGAACATCTTGCATTTTGGTGGGATCCTTATAAATATTTTGAGGAGACGGTACGTAGCCCAGGAAAGAGACTTCTCTTACCGTACACCAAAAACACACTTACTGAATTCAGCAAACTGCTGATTATCTCTTAATTTTTGTAGAACTTTTCTCACATGTATAACACGTGAAGCTCAGTTAGAAAAAAGAATTAAAATATCTTCAACAAAGACAACAACAAAGAGACCCAGGAATTCACAAAAAGACATCATTTATGAGGTTTTGGAAGATTGCTGGGGCATTACACGGCTCAAAGGGCATTGCAAGGTACCCAAAACACCCTTCAGGGGTATTGAATGCTGTCTTTCATACGTCCCCCTCCTGTAGTCTAATCAAATTATAGGCTCCTCTGACGTCAATCACAGAAATTCACTGAGCCGCAACAATTTGTTTAGATAGATCAGGATCAGGGGGAGAGGATACTGATTCCTGACTGTGATTTTATTTAATTTCCTATAATCGATAAAATAGCGAATAGCGTAAACTGTTGTCTTTTTTCACCAACAAAAAAGAACCAAGGTCTCATAGGGGATACCGACAGCTGAATATGTCCATTCCTTAGACTATCGTGAATATAATGTTTCATGGCCTGTCTTTCGGGTCCAGAAAGATTATAGATTTTGCCCTTAGGGAATTTGACACCAACTACAAGTTCTATAGCACAACCATAATCACGATGCAGAGGAAAGGTCTCAGATGCCTTTTTGGAAAAAACATCCTGGAAATCGTTAATGTATTCAGGTAGGGCACCTTTTTCTAGTTCAAGACTAGAGAGATGGAAAGAAATGCAATGATTAAAGCACTGGAAGCCCCATTTTACTAATTCCCCAGAACTCTAATTAAAGACAGGAATATGTACCCTCAACCATGGTCATCCCAGGATGACATCAGCACACTTGACAGATGACATAAAAGACACAGTTTTCAGAATGAATAGAACCAACCTTCATTACCAAATCTGGAGTGTTATACTCAATAAATCCTCCAGTCAAGGGAGTGGTATTCAGCCCAGAGACTGGCATTTGTTCAGGTAATCTTAGTAAATTGAATCCCAGAGCAATTAGAAAATCTAAATTAATGAGACTTGCTGCAGCCCCTGAATCAACAAAAGCTAAAACAGAAACAGACCACCCTTGTTAACACAGATTAACAGGCAATAGAACCCTGTCAGTTTTATCGGGAAATACCTGTGCATCTGGGTGACTTTCCCGAACATCACTCAGACACTGAGGTTTTATGCCTTCAGCCTACTGAGACAGGATCACCGTTGGTGTGCAGGACTGTCGCAGTAGAAGCAAAGACCATTCTTCAAGTGATGCTCCCGCGTTTGCTGGGAAGTAGAGACGAGCACAGTTCTTAGATGCTTTGCAGAATTTTTTTTTTTAAATGTGCTTTGTGATTAATTACTTTGCCACAAAGTGCATTTCTTTGTAAATAGCAGGCGCAATGATGGGGAATGGCAATTGTACCGCCCCCCCTTCCCCATCATTGAACCCATCAGATGCAGCATTCATCGCTGATGATGGCATCTAAGATTAATATGAAGGCCTTTCAGGGGTTGATTAATTAAAAAATAAATAAATTGTACTTACCTTAATGTGAAGAGCGTGATGAAGCCGCCGCGGCCATCTTGCTTGAAGATCCAGAGCGAAATCTCTCATAGTGTGCGATGACATCATCACGCTGACTGCTGACTGGTGTGGTGACGTCATACGTCACTGCGCACAAAATTTTGATGACTGAGAGATAGAAGGGAAGGAAGAACAGACAGAACCTTCATGTTTATGTTCTCTAAGACATTGGTCCACTCATATAGCCAGAGACATGGCCTCATCTATAGACCCTGGGGTTGGATGACTAACTAGAAGGCCCTTTAGAGTGTCTGAAAGACCCAGTCTAAACTGCGACCTAAGGGCCGGATCATTCCAGCCAGACGCAGTGCACCA
This sequence comes from Rhinella marina, assembly GCA_900303285.1. Lineage (NCBI taxonomy): Eukaryota > Metazoa > Chordata > Amphibia > Anura > Bufonidae > Rhinella > Rhinella marina. Next base: position 24,653 of record ONZH01014103.1, on the reverse strand, counting down.
GCAATGGAACTCAGAGCAACAGTCCTCTACTGGTCGCCTGCCTTGACGTAAAGAGAGGAGCTGACTCTCTGTGTAAGCTGCTCTGTCAGTCTCATCGTATAAAAGACCGGGAGCTGAAGTAAACGGTAAGCAGAATACAGCTCAGGGAAATGGGGTGGAAGTGAGAATGCCCATTACTGAGAGTCACTTTGCAACTGATGATAGCAACTCCCTGTGCCTCGGTACCCAAAGAATGACTGAAAGTAGACTTTGCAACACTCACTATACATTGCAAAAACCTTATGGTCACCACAGAAGTGGTCAGGGAGCTTAAAGGGGTTGTCCCACAAAAAATATTCTAAATATTCTACAGTTTTAAAACCAGCACCCGGGTCTGAATACTTTTGTGATTGCATGTAATAAAAAATTTTGTATAGCTACTGAGTTATTCAGTAAAATGTATCTGTATAGTGCCACTTAATTTCTTATTTCTTTGACCTGCTCACTGAGAAGGCCGCACATGCTCAGTTTCATCCTTCAACTGCCTCCTGAGCCGTGATAGGGAGAGCATGGACACCCCCCCCCCCCGAGCTGCAGTGGAAAAGACACTCCCTTAAGCTTGATAGAAATCTAGCAGAGCAATGAATGGGGAGATCTCTGGATCCATGTGAGGTACAGGGCTGGTTCTAGCTTTGTTAGAAAGAGACTGTCATGTAATATATGATGTCTGATTTTCATTTTTTACATTATTCATGGGATAACCCCTTTAATCTTAAGCTCTACCAGTGGGTTTATCCAGCTGAGTAAAATGATAACTTTCTTCCATCAGTACTGTGGTTCCAGAGAAATATGAACTTATAATTATGCAAATGAGCCACTTTAGCACCAGGAGACAGACATATGCAGTTTGAGCACCGCTCCTGCGACACCCCTGATGCTCAACTATGAGGTACTTTTGCTTTAAATTATGCTCCCTTTCCATTAGATTTACAGCACTAGACCTGTCTGGTCTAGAGCTGTATCCCGTACCTGTGCACTTCCTTTGTAGAATGATATGTGCACACATTTTCATCTTCATCCCGACGATCAAAATCGTACAGTGCGCACGCGGCATCACATCACTGCACCCGGAAGTAGCGGAGCAGACAGCTCTGAAGTAGTGCAGTGACATGACGGCAGGTGTACGCTGTACATCTTTGCTCGTCAGGAGATGTGTGCAAACAAAGGAAGTGCACAGACGCGGGATACAGTGGTAGACCAGACAGGTCAATCTAATGGAAGGGGGGGAGTGATTAAAAGCAGAGGGGTGTCATAGTAGAGCACCAGGGGCATCGCTGGAGCAGTGCTTAAACCACATATGCCTGCCTCCTGGTGCTCAAATGGGTCATTTGCATTGTTTTAAAGGTTTATATTTCTCTGGAACCGTAGTACCAACGGACATAAGAAAGGTATCATTTTACTCAGCTAGATCAACACTACCAGGCTATATGCCTGGTAGAGTAGAGTTCATCCGGGTGACAGAGTCTCTTTAAAGGATGGGGGATGTTCTGGAAAACCATGGCACAAAAAACGTCTGTACGGCAAACTAGGTAGAGGTGAGGATCATAGCTGGAAGAAGTCATGATGAAGCTATGGGTAAATGGCTTTATTCAGAGAAGATGTCACTTGTGAGTCACTGGATTTTATTTTTTATTCTGCCTTTGCCTGTGACTGCAGTCTGGTGATAATCTACAGACCACCTGCGTGAAACCTGGCCCCTATATGACTAATGTCATGGTATGATAGTCTCCTATGAGGAGTACACTTATAGCCAGGGCCGGACTGGACGTCTGGCACTTCTGGCAAATGCCAGAAGGGCCGCTGCCCTCCGTGGGCCGGTCCCGTCCCCCCTTGCAGGGCCGCACCGCCAATTAGGCAGGTGCGGCGCGGTCCTGCGCATAGTTGCGGGCGGCGGCGGGGCTGAGGGAGATGAGCGCTTCCATTGTGGAAGCGCTCATCTCCATAGTCATCTGTATCGCCGTCCTCAGGACGGCGATACAGATGCCTGTATTGTACTGCGGCCGGGGCAGGGGAGGGAGAGGTGTCTCCCCTGCCAGTTTCTCTGATAGGCTGCACTAGGCCTGCAGCCTATCAGAGGCCGGCTCAGGCGGCACGATGACGTCATCGCGCCGCCTGAGCCGTACAGCGCGGGACACAGGCCGGAAGAGGCCTGCATCGCATCGCTGCCAGCACCATGGAGGTAAGTATAAGTGTTAAATTTTTTTTTATTGTATCACGGACCGGAGCTCTATTGGGGGCACTGGGGGCATTTTTACTGGCACATGGGGGCATTTTACTGGCACTGAGGGCATTTTTACTGGCACAATGGGGCACTGGGGCATTTTTACTGGCACTGGGGCATACTGGGGCACTGAGGGCATTTTTACTGGCACCTGGGGGCATTTTTACTGCACATGGGGCACTGGGGGCATTTTTACTGGCACATGGGGCATTTTTACTGGAATGGGGCATTTTGCTGGCAATGGGGGCATTTTTCTGGCACATGAGGCACTGGGGGCATTTTTTACTGGCACTTGGGGCATTTTTACTGCACAATGGGCACTGGGGGCATTTTACTGGCACTGGGGGCATTTTTTACTGGCACATGGGGGCACTGGGGCATTTTACTGGCACTGGGGGCATTTTTTACTGGCACATGGGGCACTGGGGCATTTTTACTGGCACATGGGGCACTGGGGGCATTTTACTGGCACTGGGGGCATTTTTACTGGCACATGGGGACATTTTTACTGGCACTGGGGGCATTTTTACTGGCACTGGGGGCATTTACTGGCACATGGGGCACTGGGGCATTTTTACTGGCACTGGGGGCATTTTACTGGCACTGGGGCATTATTACAGGCACTGGGGCCATTTTTACTGGCTCATGGGGGTATTTTTACTGGCACATAGGGCACTGGGGGGCATTTTTATGGCATGGGGGCATTTTTACTGGCACTGGGGCATTTTTCTGGCACATGGGGCACTGGTGGCATTTCTTACTGGCACATGATTTTGGGGGAAAACTTCTGGCGCATTATTGGGGCATTTCTTACTGGCACATAATTTGGGGTGAAATTTTGGGGGCACTTCTTACTGGCACATTGGAAGCATTATTACTTCTGGGGCACAGTGGGGACATTAGTACTGTTGGGAGCACTATTACTAACAAGTGCACTCTGGCAGAGAATTATTAGTTGGGACTTTGGGGAGCACTATTACTGTGGGGGTCACTATTACTGTGGGGGGCACTATTACTGTGGGGGGCACTATTACTGTGGGGAGCACTATTACTGTGGGGGCACTATTACTGTGGGGGGTACCCTGGCACAGTATCAGCGCAGTTATTTCTGGGGGACGTTATGTTCACACTATTACTGTCAGGGACACTATTTGCTGGGCGCAGTGCCAATAATTATTGAAGGCCACTATCTGTGTGGTACTAGTGGCACAGTACTGGGGGTGGTAGGATTATTTGTCCAGAAGATGGGAGGATGATGGAAAAGTAGTAAACTAAGATTTTTTTCTGTCAAACTGCAGAGATGAGAAATGGCTGAAAAATGGCGTCTAGTCTGAAAGGAGAAGATGAGGAAAGAAAAGATCTACATCAGAGGAGACGTCACTGGATGTACGAGGTATGGGGCTGTATTAGGTTACATTCACATGAACATTGTGTTTTGCAGTCTGCAAATTGCGGATCCACAAAAAAAGGATGATGTTCCGTATGGCATCCGTTTTTTTTTTGCAGATCCACTGTAACAATGCCTATCCTTGTCCGCAAATGGACAAAAATATGAATGGACATACAGATGCGGACAGCACACAGTGTTCATTGAAGTGAACGGGTCCACATCTGAGCCCCAAAATATGCAGATCGGAGGCTGCAAAAACAACTGTGATGTGACTGTAGCCTTACCCTGTATGTTCTGTAGTGATATATGTAATGTTAGGAGGGAAAAGGTTAGTTTACACAGGGTGATGTGCGCCCGACAGATTGGATCTTTTATACAAACCAAAAGATCCAATCAGCCGACGAACGAGCATTTTGCTCGTTCGTCGGCTGATTAGGGCCACTTTTACATGGGCCGATTATCAGCACTAGTGTTCCTAGGAACGCTTTTTCGGACGATAATCAGCCCCTGTAAAAGGACCTTTACACATCAATCTGTGTAATAGGGCCACTGATGAGCTGAAAGACTTTTGACATGTCACAGAGACATATCAAAAGTTTTGATCAGTCCGGGTCTGAGTTCTAGACCCGTACCCTATCAGGAGATATAGCTTTTCCATCTCTCTCTGCAGGGGGCGGTTTATTTACCTTGTTTGGTGTGGTTTACGTTTATTAAATTATTATATTTTAATAATTTTTAGGGCCTCTAAAAGGGTTGGCTGTGACTTTAAAAAGTCGAGGCATGTGGGCCTCTTTGATTTCAAAATGCCAGGGCTGAATTTCAGTCCCAGTCCGGCCCTGCTTATAGCCACCCAATTATGAGGGGAAAATTCTTTTGCAACTCCAAATCCGGAAATCAGAATAAATCCTTAGATCAATGTGCTATCTCCTGAAATCTGACTTGTAAGGCTAATTTTTTCAAGAAAAGTATTCAGATCCTTAATGAACTTATACAGTGAATCAACTATCACACCATGTTGTGAGATAGAGTTCCATAGTCTCACTGCTCTTACAGTAAAGAATGTCAGAATGCAGACATAGAGGATGCAACCTTGTCATGGTTACAGGCCTTCTTGATGAGAAGGCCTGTTAAGGATGAGAAATAGCCTTACTGTCCATATACGTATTTGTATAGTGTAATTAAATATACTTTTTTCCAAACTCAATAACCCCAAGTTTAAAAATCTGTCTTGGTACTGCAACCACCCATTCCTATAATTAACCTTGGTTGCCCTCCTCTGCAACCACTTTAGTTCAGTTATGACCTTCTTATACACAAGTGCCTAAAATTATGCACACTATTCCATGTGTCGTCTGACTAGTGATTTCTCTAAAGGCAAAACTATGTTTGTGTCATGAGCATCTATACTTCTGTTGATGCATGTTATGATTGTATTTGCCTTGGCAGCAGTTGCCTGGCACTGGTCACTAAAGTTGAGTTTACTGTCATTCAATATCTCTAAGGTCTATATAGTGGCAGTTTTGCATAGCATTTTACTTCCAAAAGAAGTTGGGACACTGTGTAAAATGTAAATAACTGCAAGTAAAAACAGAATGCAATGATTTGCAAACCTTATACACCCATAGGTTTATTCCCAGTAGAACATAGAACACATTTTGTTCTATGTTCTATTTCCAGATGTTGAAAATGAGACATTATATAATTTTATGAAAAAAAAATTAACTCGTTTAGAACTTGGTGGCAGCAACACATCACAAAAAAGTTGGTACAGGGGCAACAAAAGGCTGGAAAAGTAAATGGTACTAATAAAAAAAAAAAAACAGCTGGAGTAACAATTTGCAAAAAATTCTTGGTAAAAATAGCATATTTGAGAGGCAGAGTCTCTCTAAAGTTAAGATGGGCAAAGGTTCACCAATCTGCAAAAAACTGCATCTAAAAGTTGTTTCTCAATGTAGATTTGTTAAGACTTTGAATATCCCACCATCTACAGCACATAATATCATCAAAAGATGATAGAGAATCTGGAGAAATCCATGTGCGCAAGGGACAAAGCCAACAGTGAATATTGGATGCTCATGATCTATGGGCCCTCAGACGGCACTACACTAACAAAAGCATGATTCTGTACTAGATATCACTGCAGGGCCTAGGAACACTTCCAGCAATCTTTGCCAAACAATCCAAAATCCAAAAAATACAGTTGTATCATGCAAAGAAGAAGCCATATGTCAATATGATCCAGAAGCCCCACCACCTTTTCTGGCCAAAGTTAATTTCAAATGGATTGAGGCAAAAATGGAAAACCGTTCTGTGGTCAGATGAATTAAATGTCACGACAGGGAAACAAGGGATAGTGTGCCCTGTCTGAACCCCACCTCTTTCCCTGCCTACTTACAGTAGATGCCCTAGGCGACAAAAGCGTAACTTGGAGACGGTCCCTATGCTGAGTACGTGCACAGGGTAGGGAAGGGAACACAGGGAAAGACGAACACAGACAGAAACAAACACAATAGCAGAATCGTCAGCAAGCCAAGTCAAGAACAGGAGGTCACGTCAAATACCGAGGGGAATCACAAAAGCGTAGTCTAAGTCCAAAGCCAAATCCAATATACCAGTAATCCAAAAGCAAGGTCAACACACAGCACTGATCTCAGAAGACTAATCACAGGCATCTGAGTGAGGCAGTTGCCATCTTTAAATAGGCCCGCCCAGGATCATGTGATGTGGCCAGCATCACATGACCTGAGGCGGAGCAAGCTGTCCAAACAATATGTAAAGTAGCCATGTGGTGTGATCAGCACCACATGGCTAAACCCAAACAGAGAATTAACTCATGAGTGCTGGCTGATAAGACCAGCACTTCAATTCCCTATTGCTCGTCTCTAGGGGGCGGAGAGGTTCCGGCGACGTCGTGCAGAGGGAGCGCGACGCCGACCTCGCGTGACGTACCCCCCCTTCACGAGGGGCCACCGGACCCTTACCAGCGGGAGGCAGGCTTATCGGGATGCTGCAGATGGAACTTTCGGATGAGCGAGTCTGCATGCATCCTGGTCAACGGTACCCAAGACCTGTCCTCAGGACCGAACCCCTTCCAATGTATGGAGGTACTGGAAGGAATTCTGGACCCTTCTCACATCCACAATTCTGGCAATCTCATGCTCCATTTGTCCTGCTACCTCAACCGGAGGCAGAGACTATTCCTCAGGACCAACGGGAGCACATAACGTTTGAGCAAAGACACATGAAAAACATTATGAACACGAAGGGAGTCGGGTAAACATAACCTAAAAGAAACCGGATTGATCACCTTGGTGATCCTGTAAGGACCAATGAAGCGAGGTGCAAAACTTATAGGATGGTACCCTCATGTTGAGATTTTTAGTCGATAACCATACCTTATCCCCAACCTTAAAATTCACACCCTTAGAACGTTTTCTATCAGCCTTAGCTTTTTGAACTCCTTGGGCCTTTTCCAGGTTCGACTGAACCTGTGCCCAAACTGTGCACAGTTCTTGAGAAAAATCATTGACCTCTGGGACAACCGACGCAGATGGGGAAAAGGAGCTAAAGCGTGGATGAAAACCCATATTGCAGAAAACGGCGACATCCAGAGGATGAATTAACACGATTATTAATTGCAAATTCAGCCAGAGACAGGAATCTGGCCCACACATGCTGGTTATCAGAAACATAACATCTGAGATATTGCTCAACGGATTGGTTAAGACGTTCAGTCTGACCATTGGTCTCCGGATGAAAGGCTGATGAAAAGGACAAAGAGATACCAATCTTATTACAGAACGCCCTCCAGAACCTAGACACAAACTGTACTCCCCTATCAGAAATGATATTCTCAGGAACACCATGTAGTTTGACAATATTATCAATGAACACGGACGCCAAGACCTTCGCAGAGGGTAATTTACACAAAGAATAAAATGACACATTTTGCTGAATCTGTCAACCACCACAAATATCACGGTTTTACCCTCAGAGCATGGCAAGTCCGTGATAAAGTCCATGGACAGATGTGACCAAGGTCTACTAGGTATGGGTAAAGGATGTAACTCACCCATAGGTCGTGTCTTGGAATTCTTGGACCTGGCACAAGTGTTACACGCAGTTACAAAAGCCTGAACGTCTCTGGAGATTGACGGCCACCAATACTGCCTAGAGACCAACTCCTTGGTGGCATTAATGCCAGGATGTCCACACAAAACAGAATTATGGCACTCACCCAGCAGTCGCAACCGCAAATGAGCCGGCACAAACAATTTGTCATTGGGAGGTACCAGTGGGAGCAAGATGTTGTCCTGCCGAGATTTCAGAAGCGAGGTCAGATGAGGTAGCGGCCACGATGATATCAGCTGGCAGGATGGGCTCAGGAGGGACGTCAGGAGGCTGATACGCCTGGAAACTTCGGGATAAGGCATCGGCCTTAACGTTCTTGCTCCCGGGTCTGAAGGTAACACAAAAATCAAAACGAGTAAAGAACAAGCCCCACCTCGCCTGTCTAGGATTCAATCGCTTAGCCGATTCTAGAAACATTAAATTCTTATGATCCGTGAGGACCGTAATGCGGTGAAATGCCCCTTCTAAAAAATGACGCCATTCCTCAAATGCCCACTTGATTGCAAGTAACTCCCTATTCCCAATATCATAATTCCTCTCGGCAGGAGAGAACTTGCGGGAGAAGAAGGCGCATGGCATAAGATTAGTTAAGGTGGAAGACCCCTGGGACAGTACAGCCCCCACACCATCCTCAGACGCATCCACCTCAACTACAAAAGGCTTACTTTGATCAGGCTGGACCAACACAGGAGCATTAATAAAACACTGCTTTAACCTTTTCAAAGGCCTCAATTGCTGCAGGGGGCCAATTGACCAGATCAGCCCCCTTGCGAGTCAAATCCGTAATGGGTTTGGCTACCACTGAAAAATTTTTGACAAATTTACGATAAAAATTAGCAAACCCCAGAAATCGCTGGAGCGCCTTCAAAGAGGAAGGTCGCACCCAATCCACAATGGCCTGTACTTTAACTGGGTCCATTTTGAAAGAAAAAGGGGTGAGAATGTATCCCAAAAAGGCCACTTCCTGAACACCAAAGGTACACTTTTCCACTTTAACAAACAACTTGTTTTCACGCAACACCTCCAGCACTTGCCTGGTGTGAGATACGTGACTCTCCCAGTCTGCAGAAAAAATCAGGATGTCATCAATATAGACAATTACAAATTTCCCAATAAATGGTCTAAAAATGTCATTGACAAAGTTTTGGAAATTGCCGGAGCGTTACTTAACCCAAAAGGCATTACCAAGTACTCATAATGACCCTCCGGGGTATTAAACGCAGTTTTCCATTCGTCCCCCTCACGAATCCTGATTAGGTTGTATGCCCCCTTCATATCCAGCTTGGTGAACCAACAGGCCCCCTGGACCTGGTTCAGCAAGTCAGGAATAAGGGGCAACGGGTATCTGTTTTTAACAGTGATTTTATTGAGCTCCCTGTAATCGATACAGGGCCTCAATCCTCCATCCTTTTTACCAACAAAGAAAAACCTGCCCCCATGGGAGAAACTGAAGGCCGGATGTGACCCTTGGCCAGACTCTCTTTGAGATAATCCCTCATGGACTGACGTTCAGGAGTAGAGAGATTATAAATGCGACCTTTGGGATATTTGGATCCCTCAATAAGGTCGATGGCGCAATCATATTGCCGGTGAGGAGGGAGGAACTCAGTCTCGGACATGGAAAACACGTCCGAAAAATCGCCAATATACTTGGGCAAGGAAAGAGACTCAGTGATACCTCCCAACTGCAATACTGATCTACAACATTTGTCACAATTCATTCCCCATTTTTCCAATTCACCTACAGACCAGTTGATCACAGGGTTGTGGTCCTGTAACCATGGCAGACCTAAAACAAGGTCGGCAGGTAAATCCTTTAATACAAGGAAGGAGCAAGTCTCAGTATGGGTAATTCCTACAGTTAATACAACCTCAGGAGTACAAAACTCCACTCTCCCATTATTCAATGGAGTGGAATCCAGTGCGATAATTTGAATTACCTCCCTTAAAGGAATTATAGGCACACCCACAGATTTCACAAAATCATAATCAATAAAATTAGCAGCAGAACCTGAATCCACAAATGCTTCACCGGATCTCTTGAGTTGGTTATAAGAAATGGAAATAGGTAACAAGATTTTCTTTCTTACCACCGCAGGGGGTACCTTACTTCCAGGAACAGACCTTTTTGAGAGCAGAAGTCTCGGACACTGCTGGAGCCAGTGGTTCATCTCACCGCAGTAAAAACAGGCCCCTCTCAGGCGTCTCTGATCCCTCATAGTAACTCCCAACTGCATAGGCTCCTCCTGGACCTTGATAGGAGACGGGCTCTGAAGAGGAACTTCGGACAACACGGCAACTTGAGGGGCAACAGAACATTCCTTTTGTCTCTCCCTAAACCGTCGGTCAAGTTTGATAACTAAGGTCATAGTCGCCTCTAAGGTGTCAGGAGTAGGATAACTAACTAGTAAATCCTTCAGATGGTCAGACAGTCCCACCCTAAACTGGCTTCTCAAAGCAGGGTCATTCCATTTAGAGGACACACACCATTTTTCTGAACTCAGCACAGTAATCCTCAACTGGACGGTTACCCTGCCGAATGTCTCTGAGTTGAGTTTCAGCTACAGCGGCCAAGTCAGGTTCTTCATATAAAAGACCTAGGGCCCGGAAAAAAGCCTCCACAGACAATAGACAAGGGGAGTCAGGTGGCAATGAGAAAGCCCACTCCTGCGGATCACCTTGCAGCAAGGAAATAATTATTCCTACCCGCTGCTGCTCAGAACCCGAGGAGTGTGAGCGTAAACAGAAATATAATTTACAACTTTCCTTAAAGGAACGGAAAGTCCTTCGGTCCCCAGAAAACTGATCGGGCAATTTTACATGGGGTTCAATATTGGGGTTTGGCATGGAGGGAACGACTGCGGGTGCAGTCCGCAGCTGCTCCTGATGTTGGAGTCTCCCGGCCAAATCCTGGATCATCTGAGCCATGTTACTCATCTGGTCCGTGAGTACTCGCAACGGCTCCATTAGTTATGGCCTGTGTTTCTGTCACGACAGGGAAACAAGGGATAGTGTGCCCTGTCTGAACCCCACCTCTTTCCCTGCCTACTTACAGTAGATGCCCTAGGCGACAAAACCGTAACTTGGAGACGGTCCCTATGCTGAGTACGTGCACAGGGTAGGGAAGGGAACACAGGGAAAGACGAACACAGACAGAAACAAACACAATAGCAGAATCGTCAGCAAGCCAAGTCAAGAACAGGAGGTCACGTCAAATACCGAGGGGAATCACAAAAGCGTAGTCTAAGTCCAAAGCCAAAATCCAATATACCAGTAATCCAAAAGCAAGGTCCAACACACAGCACTGATCTCAGAAGACTAATCACAGGCATCTGAGTGAGGCAGTTGCCATCTTTAAATAGCCCGCCCAGGATCATGTGATGTGGCCAGCATCACATGACCTGAGGCGGAGCAAGCTGTCCAAACAATATGTAAAGTAGCCATGTGGTGTGATCAGCACCACATGGCTAAACCCAAACAGAGAATTAACTCATGAAGTGCTGGCTGATAAGACCAGCACTTCAATTCCCTATTGCTCGTCTCTAGGGGGGCGGAGAGGTCCGGCGACGTCGTGCAGAGGGAGCGCGACGCCGACCTTGCGTGACTTTAAAATTTGAAATTCATTTTGGAAACTATGGATACGGGATCTTGTGGATTCAAGAGGAGAGGGACCATCCAGCTTGTTATCAGCACACAGTTCAAAATACTGCATCTGTGATGGTATCGGGTTGCATTAGTGCCTGTGGCATGGACAGCTTACACATCTGCAAAGGCAATATCAACAGCATGTGCTTCCAGAACATGTCTTTTTCATGGAAGGCCTCGCATATTTCAGCAAGATAATGATAAACCACATATTGCATCCATCACAACCACGTGACTTCACAGAAGAAACATCAGACCTTTCACTAATAGAAAGCATTTGGTAAATCACAAAACAAAAAAATACGGCAAAGAAGACCCAGGACTGTTGAGAAGCTAAAATCAGACAGAATGGGACAACATTCTTCTCCCAGAACTCCAGCAATTGGTTTCATCACTCCCCAGATATTTATTGCCTGTTGTTAAAAGAAGGGATGTTACACAATGATAGATATGGCCCTATTTCAATTTTTGGGATGTGTTGCTGCCATCAAGTTCTAAATGAGTTAATTTTTTCCATGAAATGGTAAAATGTCTCACTTTGTCTGGCACAGTCTGGCACATAACAGGTAGGAAACAGTGTTAGGTTCCCATTCTGCAGAGATCACCTTGACGATTCGGTGAATGGGCTCAGATAATTTTGTACAAAATATATTTGCCAAGAATCTCTAATTTATTAAACAAGCATAGCATGAGCTTCAGAGTACTCTATATCACTATGGCATTTTGTGCTTTATCTGGTTAGCTGTGTGCGGTTGCATTGTATGTATTTTCCTTTGACATGTATTTAGCCATAGCAACCAGCACCTGCACTCTGGGATGTGCTGACTGAAATTTCCCTTTTTTTCTTTGTAAGTTTGTACTGGAGGTGTGGCTACTCCATTTGGTCATACACTCCTGACCAGCCCATCTGCCCCACAGGTTGATTTTAATCAGTGTAACTATAAAGCCAAATGATTTGGCATGCATGCTGGTGTCTGCATTCCTGAACTAGGGGAGGCCTTTGAAGCACCAGAAATGGCAAAAGGCAGAGTGGATACAGCATGCATGTGGAACAAACACCCCCTGATTATTTGGAAGCCAAGTCTGGCACATAACAGGTAGGAAACAGTGTTAGGTTCCCATTCTGCAGAGATCACCTTGACGATTCGGTGAATGGGCTCAGATAATTTTGTACAAAATATATTTGCCAAGAATCTCTAATTTATTAAACAAGCATAGCATGAGCTTCAGAATACTCTATATCACTATGGCATTTTGTGCTTTATCTGGTTAGCGGTGTGCGGTTGCATTGTATGTATTTTCCTTTGACATGTATTTAGCCATAGGAACCAGCACCTGCACTCTGGGATGTGCTGACTGAAATTTCCCTTTTTTTCTTTGTAAGTTTGTACTGGAGGTGTGGCTACTCCATTTGGTCATGCACTTCTGACCAGCCCATCTGCCCCACAGGTTGATTTTAATCAGTGTAACTATAAAGCCAAATGATTTGGCATGCATGCTGGTGTCTGCATTCCTGAACTAGGGGAGGCCTTTGAAGCACCAGAAATGGCAAAAGGCAGAGTGGACACAGCATGCATGTGGAACAAACACCCCCTGATTATTTGGAAGCCAAGTCTGGCACATAACAGGTAGGAAACAGTGTTAGGTTTCCATTCTGCAGAGATCACCTTGACGATTAGATGAATGGGCTCAGATAATTTTGTACAAAATATATTTGCCAAGAATTTCTAATTTATTAAACAAGCATAGCATGAGCTTTAGAATACTCTATATCACTATGGCATTTTGTGCTTTATCTGGTTAGCAGTGTGCGGTTGCATTGTATGTATTTTCCTTTGACATGTATTTAGCCATAGGAACCAGCACCTGCGCTCTGGGATGTGCTGCCTGAAATTTCCCTGTTTTTCTTTGTAAAATGCCTCACTTTTAACACCTTCTTCTACGTTTTATGATCTATTGTGAATAAAATATGGGTGTATGAGATTTGCAAATCATTGCGTTCACTTTTTTATTTACATTTATTTACATTTTATGCAGTGTTTCAACTATTTCAGAATTGGGGTTGTAATCCCAAGTTATACATGTTTCTGCTGCTCAAGGGCATAAACTTACATTTATCAAAATTAAAATGCTTTTTTTGCTCCAGCTTCCCCAGTATAGGGACAAACACTAGTTTTATCTTTGATCTACACATTTGTTAACACTGACCAATTGTCATTGCTCAGAAATGGGGGAATCATTACAATAATTGCAACACTGTCAACACTATTTCATGGTAACACTGAGTCACCAACAAGTTGCAGTAAAATAACAGCAATACCATGTTGACTCATAAGCATCTTCAAATATTAACATTCTTGCAATTTCCACACAGATTCTGTATCCACTGTGAAACATGAAGGTTTCAAGTGAGTTACAGTAGTGCCATAAATTTACCACCACTCTCAGGTGATCCTGTAGGTCAGGGATCAGCAAACTTCAGCCCCATTGTGAATTCTTAGAAGAGCAGAGCAAGTATGCATGCTGGGAGTTGTAGTTTCACAACAGCTGGAGTGCTGGATGTTGCCTACCCCTGTTCTAGGTAGTGCTGAAGTCTAATACATTTTTACATTAACTTTTTGTTGTAATATAACCTATCTAGTAAATATTCTTAGTTATCTTCTCTGATACATTGTAGTAAGCCATCTAGTTAGGAGTACATTTTATTCTTCAGTTGTGTTTAGCATATTCAGCATTGCTCACAGAGATCGTAGCAAATCTTCAACTTCCAGATTTCTGGCTTTATATGTAGATCTTGAAGATGGTGAAGATTTTAAACACTTTTAAACTCTTTAAGGAGCAAAACAATACCTTTTTTTACCCATTTTCCCTTTAATTATATAAGGGTGAAATGCCAGTAGATGATTCAATGTGGTCCTTTGTAAAATACATAACAGTTCAGAATGTATAAATATTAAAGGGCATCTGTCAGCAGATTTGTACCTATGAAACTAGCTGACCTGTTACATGTGCACTTGTCAGCTGAAGGCATCTGTGTTGGTCCCATGTTCATATGTGTCCACATTGCTGAGAAAAATGATGTCTTAAAGGGGTTGTCTCATCTTGCCTAATGGGGGCATATCGCTAGGATATGCCCCCATTGTCTTATAGGTGCGGGTCCCACCGTTGGGACCCGCACCTATATCGAGAACGGGGCCCCGCAAGGTGGTGGCTGGAGGACTCAGGTCCGGCCACCACCAAGCCGGCTCCCCATAGAAATGAATGGGAGCGCACCGCGCTTGCGCGGCCACCGCTCCTATTCATTTCTATGGAGCCGACGGAAATAGCCGAGCCAGCGCTCGGCTATCTTCGCCGGCCACATTGAAAATGAATGGAGGCGGCTGCGCATGCGCAGTGCGCCCCCGTTCGCTTTCGGGGCCCCGTTCTCGATATAGGTGCGGGTCCCAGCGGTGGGACCCGCACCTATAAGACAATGGGGGCATATCCTAGCGATATGCCCCATTAGGCAAGATGAGACAACCCCTTTAATATATGCAAATAAGCCTCTAGGAGTAATGGGGCGTTGCCATTACTCCTAAAGGCTCTGCTCTCTGCAACCACTGCATTCTCTCCACTTTGATTGACAGGGCCAGGCAGTGTAAACATGAGCACACCTCAGCCTGACTTTTCCTAAATTCAAAGTCCAGAAGGGTGTGGTAGTTGCAGAGAGAGCAGAGCCATTATAAATAATAATTGCAATTTGTGAATGTATTTATATTAAAGTAATATTTAGGTATTTTCAGTATTTTTTTTTTAATGAATTCCTGGAGAGCCACTTTAAGACTATTGGAGAAGACAAACTGTTGACCTTTTCTATGTTGCTTTTAATAGGCAAAAAATAAGCTAAATGATACCATTGTCCAAATGAATCTGCTCAGTGGAATCGCCATGCAGCCAGAGCAACTGGAAGAGTGTGTGACAAGTCTTCCAGTTATGTGATGCACACATCACACCTCATTAGTGCAGTACTGAAAACATCCGTCACCATTTGTAGGCAAGAAATATTACTGCTGTTTATTAAACAGCTGCAGCTGCTTTGGTGTATGGATACAAGCGCAGCACTGTGCCTCTTGAAGAACATGTAGGTGCAGCCATGAGTGTCAATATTTTCCATTATTAATTAGTGCATAGAAAGCAATCTCTATTCATTATTGCCTGCTAGTAAACTCCTGTTCATAGAGAACTCCAGTCACTTGAGATGCACAGGACACACCACTTGTATAATTCTGCGCTTGAAGTCAACAGTGAGTTTACAACACTAGTAAAATCCTGAAAAATAATATATGTGATAGAAGAGGATCCACTGCACCTCTATTTGCTTATTTGATTTACTGATCCTAATAATATCACTCAGCTCTTTTAGAAGATCTCCACTGACTGTGGAGGACCTAAAATGTCCTATATTGCCACAGCCCATCAACATGGACATGCATGTTTCACAATAGCTCCTCAGTGTTTAAGGATCAACTCTAGGGGCAGAATAGCAGAATTGTTGGAGTATACTGGTTGCAAGCCACTTCAACAAATGGTAGGCAAACTGTAGTCTCGGGAACTACTGTAGGGTGGTGAAGTTCCATTCAGCAGTGCTACAGTCTAGCAAAGTGACCTGAGTTTATAACGTCTCAACATTTCTGCTATTACCCCTTTAAGTTAATCATTACCCCTTGAGTATAGTTACCATCCTGAACTTTTCTTCTTTTCTGGACAAGTTATTTAAAAATCACGGACAGTCAACATTGTTTATGAAAATTAAGGACAAATTGGAAAACCACAAAGAATGTGTAATACAGGTTTACAGCTCAATATACTGATATGAATGCATTAGCAGTCTTTAGTGTGATCCAAAAAATGATGATAATTACAATTCCCATGATCTGCCCAAGTACCACCAGCCTCCATAAAATCACAGACAAATCTATTTTTTTCACAGACACTGGAAAAAAAGTGCCTTATTTCTATGGATTTTTCCAGAATTTCAGGACAATTGGCAAACCCAGCCCCTGAGGAGCTAGTACAAAACATCAAAATATCCATCAACATGTGCTTGATGGACTAGGAAGATATATGGAATTTTTATGCTAGCGTCAGGTTCCAGACAGGGTCACCCTTGTCAGGATGGGTGCTCTGTGGATAGGTCTAACAGCAGCATCCCCTGATAGAGCATAACAGGGACAGTGATGAGCCCTTGACCTTATATACGGACTCTTCTCTTGTTACAGCTACACCAGTCTGACTCCAGAAGGCATCCCACCACCACGGCAGATGCAGTAGGATCTCACACTTTATTTAGTATTTCACAAACCAGGGCATTCAGCTGGTTAGGTACCGCTGAATGCCCTGGTTTGATATTGGATGTTATTTTATGTTATATTATGGTCCCCCCAAATCTACTGTACATACAATTTTCTTTGTATTACAAATACAATTTATTTTATTGTTTACACTGTACATAGTTCACACGGAACAACCCTTTAAATGAGTAGTTCAGGTTATTTCAGTTGTGTAGGCACCTTATAAGTGTAGTTTTTTACTTTTAAAGTATGCACACTAAAATATATTTTTATGAAAAATAATTGCCTATTTATTATTTTTGCAAGCTGTTTCTATACTCCCATTAAGGAACTACTTTCTTATAAAATTATTTTATACCTGTAATGTATAAGCATATTACTCCAGTATGCTAATACATTATGCTCTGTGTCTTTATGGCAGGGACTTTGTTAAGGGTAAGGGTAATACTAGTATGCCCTACCAACAGGATTACTGAACTTCCAGTCCTGGGATCCTTTCTAGGTCCACGGGGCTGACTGGAGAGGACAAATCTAGCCTCTATGACCAGATCACTGCGACCCAATCAGAACAAATCCCCTTTGATTTTGCTGTGGTTACAAATTGTGGCAATTTAAAGAGTTGATAGTTTGGTCTGGCGTTGCCGCAAAAAGCTCCTCTAAGAGTGGGAGCTGTTAGCTACAGTTCATTGGTATAGGAGTGCTCACAGAAGTGCTCAGCTACCTCAAACCCTCTAAAAGAGCAACAACAAAAGATGGTGAGTGGTTCTTAAGGTGTTAATAATCCCCAACAAAAACTATACATGTTGGACTGGAAATTGCAGAATGTACAGTTGTACCCTGGCATCAAAAAGATTTGATGATTTGTAATATCAAGGAGGTTGGTGGTGTTGACCAGTGAAACCATTAGCTATAATGAGCTATCAAAACCATGTCAAATAAAAATGTGTCCACATTAACCAATCAGCTCCCAATTTTCAGTGGCCCTTTGCAAAATAAAAGCAGTGACAATATGTTACTGCGGAAAACCAGTCCGCTTTTTCTTTGTGCTAGTTTTGATAACTCTCCGACTGTTAAGACTCGGAGGAAGAAGGACGCTCCCTACTTTCCTAATTTACTTTATTTTAGTTAAAAGGGTAAATCAAGGTTGTTTTTCTTGGATCCATATGTTTTAATATGCACCATTGCTTGTTCTGATTAGGTCAGTATCATTAACCATACAAGCAAATAATGTAATGCTACTTTACAGATGATAAGCCAAACTGCTGATGAAAGCTTTTAGCGTTTATGACATTAGAGAACCATTTTTCTCAGTTTCAAGAACCTTGGTGTGCTTTTTTCTAATAAATAATTCAAGTTCTTATCACATTGTCCCTTCTAACAAACAGATTTAGAGAGCAATAGTTTTGTTAATTAGAGGGAGAAATCTGGAAACAAGAATAGGGATAAACAGAAGGATATACAGTAGAGTCACATTATTATAACCACTTCCTACTTTGATATGATCAGAGCGTAGTTCATGTTGTGATCTGGCTTGGTGGGTATATAATGTATGTGATAGGCTGTCTACACATATATCCCTCATTGCTGTTATGGGTAAAAGAGGTAAAGTATCAGAGTTGTGAAAAAGGATAAATATTGGCTTTCAGGACATGGGTGGCAGTATTTCTGAAACTGCGCACTTGTGAACTGTTTGTTTGTTGCTGTGGTGTATTGTGAGAGGGCACATGATACCATTGTGAATAGATGATGTGGAATCTGTAGAGCATTACATGCCATTCAGGTGAGAGGTGCCCAAGGGTGGACTGACACATTACAGTGGAACAGTTCACCACCAAAATGAACCAGGAGACTACCAGACGTTTGTCTAACACAACAGTTCAGTGACCCCTACTGCGTATAAGGCTTCAAAGCAGAAGGATGGTCATTGCACCTCTGCTAACGAAGTTGCATTGGCAGAATAGGCTTCAATTCATGAGGCAGTATCAGAATTCGACATCCACTTATTGGCAAAGGGTTGTTTCATGTAACAAATAGTAGTTGGTGTGTCAGACGAGAAACATCACAGAACAAATACCCTGCAACCATTCCTGGAAGAACACAATCTGGTACTGGCAGCATTATGGGACTGGGTATTGTTTTTGTAGCATTCTCTAGGCCCATTCATCCATGTGGAAGGCACTCTCAAAAGATTTGTGTATGAATCCATCCTTGCAGATCACTTATATGCATTCATGCTGATTGTCTTCTCTAGGGGTGAATGGGTTCTTCCAGTAAGACAATGTGACATGTCACACGGCTAGAAATGTCCAACATTGGTTGGGAGGGCATGAACAAGATTACAAAGTATCTTATGGTCACCTACTATTTTGATTTAAGCAAAGTTATGTGAAAAGTTAGAAACCATTTAAGAAATATCTAATACTAGCAGAAAGACCCGGCTTCGCCTGGGTATATTTCATCTATTTCATTTAATGTTTCTGTGTGTCGTTGCAGAGAGAAAGTCAATGCAGCTGACAGGAGGTGATTTTTACCTTTATTTTTTCAATCCCTATTGGCTGCGGAGTGGGAGGGGGTGTGGTTTAATGGGACACGGGGGGGGGGGGGGGTTAAGTCCTTCATTTCAGGGTGGCCTGAATTATAGGTTAATGCCATGGTAATTTGAAGAAACACAATGGGTAGCAGTGGAAGAAAACATTGCTTTGCGCGGGTATATTTAATCTATTTCATTTAATGTTTCTGTGTGTCGTTGCAGAGAGAAAGTCATCCTCCCTCCCATCCCTGCAGCTGACAGATGTTGATTTTTACCTTCAATTGTTCAATCTCCGTTGGCTGCGGAGTGGGAGGGGTCATGGCCTGACTGAGTCGGGGGCATGACATTGAAAGACCTAGGGCAGGGTTTTAAGTCCTTCTTTTGATGGTGGCCAGAATTACAGGTCGATGCCATGGTAATTTATGAGGACACGCCATGGGTAACAGTGGAAGAAACATTGCTTTGCACGGGTATATTTAATCTATTTCATTTAATGTTTCTGTATGTTGTTGCAGAAAGAAATCCAACTTCCCTCCCGCCCCTGCAGCTGACAGAAGTTGATTTTTACCTTCATTTTTTCAATCCCCGTTGGCTGCGGAGTGGGAGGGGGCGTGGCCTGACACAGTCGGAGCGTGGTTTCGCGAGATCTGGGGCGGGGGTCAGAGTGGCATGAATTACAGGTCGATGACATGGTAATTTATGGGGACCCGCAATGGGTAGCAGTGGAAAAAAACATCTTTTATTAGTACTGAATGGTCGTAGTCTAAAATTAGTCAATTTCATCTACGATTTTTGTGTGTCATTGCAGAGAGAAATTCACCCTCCCACCCCTGCAGCTGACAGAAGTTTATTTTTCCCTTCATTTTTTCAATCCCTGTTGGCTGCGGAGTAGGAGGGGGCGTGACCTGACACAGTTGGGGGCGTGGCTTAACAAAGCGCTTCGCATAGGTGATTTAATCTATTTCATTTAATGTTTCTGTGTGTCGTTGCAGAATGGCTGCGGAGTGAGAGGGGGCGTGGCCTGACAGACGGGGCGTGGCTTAGCAAAAGGCTTCGAACGGTTGTAGTCTATAATTAGTCTATTTCATCTAAAATTTTTGTGTGTCGTTGCAGAGAGAAATTCACCCTCCCACCCCTGCAGCAAACAGAAGTTTATTTTTACCTTCATTTTTTCAATTCCCGTTGGCTGCGGAGTGGGAGGGGGCGTGACCTGACAGAGTCGGGGGCGTGGATTAGCAAGACGCTTCGCATGGGTGGATTTAATCTATTTTATTTAATGTTTGTGTGTGTTGTTGCAGAAAGAAAGTCAACCTCCCACCCATCCCTGCAGCTGACAGAAGTTGATTTTTACCTTTATTTTTTCAATCTCTGTTGGCTGCGGAGTGAAAGGGGGTGTGGCCTGACAGAGTTGGGGGTGTCGCTTAGTGAGACCTGGGGCGGGGGTTTTAAGTACTTCTTTTAGGGTGGCCGGAATTAAAGGTCAATACCATGCTTATTTATGAGCCCACGCAATAGGCAGCAGTGGAGGAAAACATCTTTTATTACTACTGAACTGTAGTAATAGAAAAAAACATAACTTATATTTATGGTAACCGGAATACCTTTAACAGTGTCAGTAAATAGAAATGGATGAGATCCTCAGCTGCTGATAATTACCTGGTTGTTATGGAAACCTGCCCTCCCTGTGTGGCTTTGCAGAGAATGGCAGTTGGAGTTTAAAACCAAAGCTCCCAGTTGTAATGTTGGCTAATGGAGATCATATTTTGGGAATATCTCGGGAACGGTACGTCCTAGAGAGATGAGACCTGGTCTAAAACCTTCCCGGACACCTGATGTACCTGTGTGCCGAATTTGGTGAAAATCGGTCCAGTAGTTTGGTCGCGCATAGAGAACAGACAGACAGCAGACAGACAGAAATTCATTTTTATATTATTAAGAGATAAATGCATTGCAAGTGAGTTGTTCCACATACAGTATTCTCTAGAACTGGACTATCTAAAGAAAATCTTGACTGACATCAGGGGCGGGTCCAAATAGACAGAAGGCAGGGCCAAGACAAATAGGTGGGAACAACAGAAGTTGGCCGGGCCTGCAATTCCATAGTGCAGCACTAAATACCACCTCAACTGAACCAAATACCATCGTGCTACACAAAATACTGCTGTCCTCACCATGGTATTCCACAGTATCACTGTCTTGAAGGCAGAGATACAGCTTAGTTCGGGAGGGCACATGCGGTGGCTGGCCTAATAAATGCTGAAATCTTCAGTTCATTATGTACCTGCCTGGCAGCCATGAGGAGAGCTCAGGTGGCCCTATGAGCATCGGCCCACTGCGAAATTTCCCTGTAAGTTCTATGGCCAATCCGCCCCTGGGTAACATTGCTGAGAAGAAGCCAGCTCTTCATTTATTTGTTTACTACATGCCATTATACATAGTAACATAGTAAAATAGTTTATAAGGCCGAAAAAAGACATCTGTCCATCCAGTTCGGCCTGTTTTCCTACAAGTTGATCCAGAGGAAGGCAAAAAACCCTGTGAGGTAGAAGCAAATTTTCCCCACTTTAGGGAAAAAAATTCCTTCCCGACTCCAATCAGGCAACCAGAATTACTCCCTGGATCAACGACCCATCTCTAGTAACTATAACCTTTAATATTATTACACTCCAGAAATACATCCAGGCCCCTCTTGAACTCTTCTAGTGAACTTACCATCACCACCTCCTCAGGCAGAGAGTTCCATAGTCTCACTGCTCTTACAGTAAAGAATCCTCTTCTATGTTTGTGTACAAACCTTCTTTCCTCCAGACGCAGAGGATGTCCCCTCGTCACAGTCCTGGGGATAAATAGATGATGGGAGAGATCTCTGTACTGACCTCTGATATATTTATACATAGTTATTAGATCTCCCCTCAGTCGTCTTTTTTCTAAAGTGAATAAGCCTAATATTGATAATCTTTCTGGGTACTGTAGTCCACCCATTCCAGTTATTACTTTAGTTGCCCTCCTCTGAACCCTCTCCAGCTCTGCTATGTCTTCCTTGTTCACAGGAGCCCAGAACTGTACACAGTACTCCATGTGTGGTCTGACTAGTGATTTGTAAAGTGGCAGCACTATGTTCTCATCACGGGCATCTATGCCTCTTTTGATGCAACCCATTATCTTATTGGCCTTGGCAGCAGCTGTCTGACATTGGTTTCTGCAGCTTAGTTTGCTGTTCACTAAAATTCTTAGGTCCTTTTCCATGTCAGAGTTACCCAGTGTTTTACCATTCAGTATGTACTGGCGACTTGTATTATTTTTTCCCATGTGCATAACCTTACATTTGTCAGTTTTAAACTTCATCTGCCACTTCTCTGCCCAAGCCTCCAGTCTATCCAGATCCATCTGTAGCAGTGTACTGTTCTCTTCTGTGTTAATTACTTTACACAGTTTAGTGTCATCTGAAAAAATGATATTTTACTGTGCAAGCCTTCTACAAGATCATTAATAAATATATTGAAGAGAATAGGGCCCAATACTGACCCCTGTGGTACCCCACTAGTTACAGTGACCCAATCTGAGTATGTACCATTAATAACCACCCTCTGTTTTCTATCACTGAGCCAGTTACTTACCCACATACAGACATTTTCTCCCAGGCCAAGCATTCTCATTTTATATACTAACCTTTTATGTGGTACCGTGTCAAATGCTTTGGAGAAGTCCAGATATATGACATCCATTGATTTGCCGCGGTCCAGATGTTAAACTTACCGGCCTATAGTTCCCGGGCTCTGTTTTTGGACCCTTTTTGAATACTGGCACCACATTTGCTATGCGCCAATCCTGTGGAACACTCCCTGTCAGTATAGAGTCCTTAAATATCAGAAATAAGGGTCTGGCGATGACATTACTTAATTCTCTTAGGATACGGGGGTGTATGCCATCTGGTCCTGGCGATTTGTCTATTTTAATCTTTTTAAGACGCAGCTCTACTTCTTCCTGGGTCAGACAGGGCATTTTTAATGGGAAATTTACTTTTATATTCTGCATTTCATCTGACAGTTTATTTTCCTCAGTGAATACGTGGAGAAAAAGATATTTAGTAGCTTTGCTTTCTCCTTATTGCTCTCTGCAACTCCCCCCTCATTACTCTGTAAGGGGCCGACACCTTCAGGTTTATACTTTTTACCATTTATATAATTAAAGAACATTTTAGGGTTAGTTTTACTCTCTTTGGCAATTAATCTCTCGGTCTCTAGTTTGGCTGTTTTTATTTGTCTTTTACATATTCTATTTTTTTCCTTATAGTTTTTCAAGGTGTGGTCTTCTTTCATTTGTCTGTCTGTCATTTTTTGCTTTCTTTACAGCTCTATTTATCTACATTGTTTTTTCTTGTTCGTTAACCTTTTATTCCCATAAGGTATGTACCTCTCACAATTAGATATTAGGATGCTTTTAAAAATCTCCCATTTTGTGGCTGTATTTTTATTTTTGAGGACTTTGTCACAGTTAGTTAGGCCTATGGCTTCTCTTAGTTGGCTAAATTTTGCTTTTTTGAAGATTGGTATTTTTGTTCCTCCCTGAAGAAACGCCCTTTTGAATGACAATTTGAAGGTTATTATATTATGGTCACTATTTCCCAGGTGTCCCCCAACCTGCACATCTGTTATTCTGTCAAGGTCTATTGGTTAATAGAGATGAGCGAGTAGTGTTCGATCGAGCCGGTATTCGATCGAATACTACGCTATTCGGCATACTCGATTTCAATCGAGTATAACGGCGATGGCGCACTTAGAATTCGTTTCCCCTCCCACCTTCCCTGGCGCTCTTTTTCCACCAATCAACATGCAGGGGGGGTATGACAGGCCAGCGGAGCATGCTGGCAGCGCGAAAACGGCGTCTACATGGATTGGCTGGAAAAACCATGTGACCTCGAATATTAAAAACTCAGCTCTTCCTGCTCGTTCGCATATGCTGCGTGAACTTAGTCAGGGACAGAGGCTGGAGAAGGGACAGATAGGTTTTAGCTGTTGGACAGGCAGGAGCGTGATTAAAAGCCCTTATCAGGGCTACTATAGTGCAGTACAGTGATAGCTTTACTACAATATACAGTCTGCAGAGAACGGTTGCTGTATTCAGGGATAGCTGCTGGAGTAGGGACAGAGAGAGGCATTAGTGGTGTATTAGGTGCTCTGCTACATACAAAACTATATTTGGCACTACTGTTCTGCGTTCTTTTTGGCTGCAAAACCCTGTTATATACCTAGTGTGTATATGCACCATCTGATCTGGCAGTATACGGCTGTGAATTTTATTTTTTTTTTTTAAATACAGTTTATTTGGCTCTAGTGTTCTGGGTTCTGTGTGCCTGCAATACCCTTT
>ONZH01014102.1:0-33263 GCA_900303285.1 Rhinella marina | reverse complement strand
CAGTATAGAGTCCTTAAACATCAGAAATAAGGGTCTGGCTATGACATTACTTAATTCTCTTAGGATACAGGGGTGTATGCCATCCGGTCCTGGCGATTTGTCTATTTTAATCTTTTTAAGACGCCTCTGTACTTCTTCCTAGGTCAGACAGGGCACTTTTAATGGGGAATTTACTTTCATATTCTGCATTTCATCTGAAATTTTTTTTTCCTCAGTGAATACAGTGGAGAAAAAAATATTTAGTAGCTTTGCTTTCTCCTCATCGCTCTCTGCAATTCGCCCCTCATTACTCTGTAAGGGGCCAACACCTTCAGGTTTATACTTTTTACCATTTATATAATTGAAGAACATTTTAGGGTTAGTTTTACTCTCTTTGGCAATTAATCTCTCAGTCTCTAGTTTGGCTGCTTTTATTTGTCTTTTACATACTCTATTTTTTTTCCTTATAGTTTTTCACTTCTTCCACGCTCCTCGCTTTTGTCATTTATTGCTTTCTTTACAGTTCTATTTATCCACATTGGTTTTTTCTTGTTTCTTACCCTTTTATTACCATAAGTAGAGCGAACCGAACCGTAACGAACCAGATCCGTTACGAACTTTGCCAAAAGTTCGGTTCGTCACCAAACCGAACTTTGAGAAAGTTCGTAACAAATCTGGTTAAAATTACAACTGCGACGCAAAACTGTACTTTTTTCACAGAATAGACCAGGATACAAGGGATTATTACTCCTATAATCCCTTGTATCCTGGTTTTCTGTGAAAATCAAGATGTGTGACGTCACCCCACAGCCAAAAAAAAGTAAAAAAAAAAAGTTTAAAAAAGTTTAAAAAAACTGAGGCTCCATAGTCCAATCAGTTGATTCACCTTGGCCAAGCGTTCTTCCCAAGACTTGAGGGCTGCGCCTTCCTTCCCGAACCAGACTCCGAGGATCTTGATAAAGTCTGGTTTCACAGTAAAGTGGAAGGGGGCAGAAGAAGTCAGTTGCCAGTCCCGAAGAGCATGGCTTCCGACTTCCCGCAGTTGACTTTGGCCCCTGAAGCTTGTCTGAACTCCTCGCAGATCTGGACGAGTGCAGTCACCAAACGCCGGTCAGCGCAGAAGACGGTCATGTCGTCCATGTACAGCGAGCACTTGACCTCGAAGTGTCCTGGTGCGGTGATCCCTCTGATCTCTCCATTCTGACGGATAGACTCCGCGAAGAGTTCTATAACACAAACAAAAAGGAGAGGTGATAGAGGGCAACCTTGTCTGACCCCGGAGCAAACCGGAAAAGGGTCAGTCTTCCAGCCGTTCACCAACACCGTGCTGCAAATATCAAGGTACATCAGGTTAACAAACGAACAGAACCTCTCACCTTTGGGGCACCTTCTGCCAGGGAACTCTTTGCAAACCTTGATCTGCCCTTGGAGTCTCTACCACTTTTTAGTGATGAGGAGGAGGAGGAAGTCCACTAAAGTCAGCGGGTGGAAAGTACTGAGACTCCAGAGGAGGTGTTGGCTGTAAGCTCCTGTCCCGTGACCGAGAGTACACGCTACACGTTGCTGCTCTGCTGGGTGCCGTCAACCCCATTTAGCCACAACAAAAAAAGTTTAAAAAAAAAGTTTAAAAAAAGGTATAAAAAAGTAAAAAAAAAAATAAAAAGTTTAAAAAAAGTTAAAAAGTCCATATTAGGAAAGGCTCTGGCTGTTTCAGTCATCCCTCTGGTTTCATGTCTCTCCTGGCTAGAAGCTTTAGCTGACAAAGTGAGGTCACCATCCATCTCCGTTGTCACATCCAATTGGGTATCCTTGTGGACTCCCAGCCTTTCAGGGATTTCATGGCGTGTGCACACCCCAGATGGCAAGTCCCCAGCCGCCACTACATCTCTGGCAAAGCTGTCCCATCACTGCACAGTAATGTTCAGAAAAAGGTTGGCGACTCATTGGGACTCTTGGTGTCCAAGACCGTGCACCTGAGTGCTGATGTCTGGTTCTCTAATTATGGGCAAGGGAAGTACATATCTGTTACTGCCCATTGGGTCAACATCCTCCCAGAAGACCATCAGGAAGTTGGCCCATTCTTGCCACTGTCACCTCCACGGTGCTTTAGGGGGCCAGCAACGGGAAGCACAAGTTCTGCCTCCACCACCTTGCAACCATCCGCCGCTTTGACTGCAGTCCAACCTGCCCTGGTGTCTTACCACCGATGTCAGGCCCGGCGCTCTCAGGCTGTCCTTCTGGGTCCAAAAGAATACTGGTCAAAACATACTGGGTGCAATCAAGAGCTGCTGAAGCTGCCTCCTCAACTTGTCTCTTCTCAACAATACTGGCCTGGGTGCAATCAAGTGCTGCCTCCTCCTCCTCCTCAACTTGTCTCTTCTCAACCATACTGGCCTGGGTGCAATCAAGTGCTGACTCCTCCTCCTTCGTCAATTGTCTGTTCTCAACGATACTGGGTCCAATACAGTACTATTACTGCTGCTGGTTCCACTGTCAAATGTCTGTTTTCCACCCTACTGGGTCCAAGGCAATGCTGCCGGCAAAGCTTCTCCAGCGGACATCTTCAATGCTGTCAAATGTTGTCGACCTGGCTGAGGTTTCACTATTTTTGCACTTTGATTTTTTCCACTTTTTTCATTGTAATAGCAACTGCAACTAAACGAAACTATACCCTATCAGACTCCCACTATTGTAGCTGCAATTAATCAGCCATTATAGCAAGGTTTGTTTTAGGTTCGGTTCGTACGAATCCGAATGTCACGAAAGTTCGCCGAACCGAACCGAACTTTTGAAAAGTTCGCTCATCCCTAACCATAAGTTATGTACCTCTCACAATTAGATATTAGGATGCTTTAAAAAAAAAATATCCAATTTTGTGGCTGTATTTTTATTTTTGAGGACTTTGTCCCAGTTAGTTAGGCCTATGGCCTCTCTTAGTTGGCTACATTTTTTGAAGTTTGGTATTTTTGTTCCTCCTTGAAGAAACACTCTTTTGAATGACAATTGGAAGGTTATTATTTTATGGTCACTATTTCCCAGGTGTCCTCCAACCTGCACATCTGTTGTTCTGTCAGGTCTATTGGTTAATACTAAGTCCAGTATGGCCATCCCTCTAGTCGGGTCCTGAACCAGTTAGGAAAGGTAATTGTCTTTGGTTATTGCCAAGAACGTGTTTCCTTTATGAGATATACAGGTTTCAGTTTCCCAGTCTATATCTGGGTAGTTGAAATCCCCCATAATTATGACCTCATTATGATTTGCCACCTCTTCTATTTCATTTAGAAGTAGATTTTCTGTGGACTCTGGTATATTACGTGGTTTATAATAAACTCCTATTAGTATTTTATTATTGTTTTTGGCTCCATGTATTTCTACCCACAGTGACTCTGCATCTTCATGTCCCTCCCTTATATCTTCCCGGAGTGTGGGCTTTAGACAGGACTTAACATAAAGGCAGACCCCTCCCCCTCTACGGCTTTGACGATCCTTTCTAAACAGACTGTAACCCTGTACATTAACTTCCCAGTCATAGCTATCAGCCAGCCATGTCTCAGTTACTCCCACTATGTCATAGTCCTCCTCACACATCACTTATTCCAGTTTTATTAGTCAGACTTCTGGCATTAGTGTACATACAATTAAGAGGTTGATGTATATTTTTTCCCTACACCTTTCCTTCTGAACTGTTCTAGTTTCTTCTTCCATTTCTCCCCCAGTTCCAGTACCTAACCCCAGGTCTCTATCTGCACTATCTTACCCTCATTTAATGTAGTTACCTTCCCCCCTAGTCCCTAGATTAAACACTCCTCCAGCCTTCTAGCCATCTTCTCCCCCAAAACAGCTGTCCCTTCCCCATTGAGGTGGAACCCATCCCTACAATAGAGCCTATAGCCAACAGAGAAGTCGGCCCAGTTCTCCAGGAACCCAAACCCCTTTCTACACCAGTTCTTGAGCCACTTGTTTACCTCCCTAATCTCCTGCTGCCTTTCTTGTGTGGCTTGTGGTACAGGTAGTATTTCGGAAAACACTACCTTCCTTGAGGTCCTTGCCCTAAGCTTATACCCTAAATACCAAAAATAATTTTTAAGGACGCTCCACCTACCTCCGATATGGACCATGACTGCTGGATCTTCTCCAGCTTCTCCCAGTAACCTCAACCCGATCCGCAATGTTTCGAACTGAAGTGCCAGGAAGACAACACACCGTTCGATGATCCTGGTCTTTGTGACAGATTGCCCTCTCTGTACACCTAATAATTGAGTCTCCCACTACTAGCACCTATCTGGCCTGCCCTGCTCTCCTGGTCCCCTGCTTACTGGAGCTGACATTCCCCTGACTAGCAGAGGAAGTGTCTCGGTGCAGCAGTGCTCTCCCTGAATTGATATCCCCCTCATCTGCCAAATTTGCAAACTTGTTTGGGTGTGTCAGATCAGGGCTAGCCTCCCTGGCACTTTTCCCTCTACCACACTTTCTAACTGTTATCCAGCAAGCTACCTCACTTTCCTGAGCCTCCTCACTACCACCCTCCCCCATATCTTTCCAATATAGTGTTTGCTCAGTGAGCAGCAAACTCTTTTCCAAATTGTTAGCGCTTCTCAGTATTAAAATTAGCCTGGTTAGATACACGATGTGCGATTCCAAACGGGCAATTTGCTCACATTTTGAACAAAGATATGCACCCGTAAACGGCTGTTCCAGGACTGCATACATTAGAAAACAGATGCACTGGACTGCGCTGTCAATAACAGAACACATACTAATGGAGATTACGCAAAAAAAGAGAAAAAAATACAATACAGTTACATGTAATCGACTTACTGTACTCCCCTCTTAAAGTCCCCGAATCTGAAGTCACGTAATCTAAAGTCACACACTTAATTCAAACACACACTTAAAAATCAAACACGCGAACGCTCACAAACTCGCGTTGTTTCTCTGCTTGAATAAATGCAACTCTCAAACCAGTCTGCTTTTTTTCCTCTTTTCCAGTTGCTGGAGTATGTAACCGTGGATGTACATAGGATCTGTGGGCAGCAGGTGAAGCACGGTCAGGATGCCAATGTTGGCATCACGGCCCTATGTCAACACATGGAGCTTCATTATAAAGTGGCCTGGGAAAATCGTTGTGCTAATGTAGTGGTACAGCCAGACTCAACTCCCAGCAGCCCACACCACTTCTCCAGCAGTCAGGGCTCCACCACCTAAGCAGAAGGGAGCAGTGTTTTCTTCTAATTGTCTACTGGTCCTGATGCTCCTCCTCCTACTCCTTGTCACACTTTTTGTCAGCAATCGATCACCAAGGCGAGTGAAAAAAGGGAACAGTATGCATGTACTTATTCAACAGTGCAGAAGCTGGACAAATTGCTGGTACTACAGTCCTTCCCTTTGCATGTGGTTGACACTGCACATTTCAGAGAACTAATGGCTTGTGCCAAGCCAAGGTGGAGAGTCCAAAGCCATAACTATTTCTCTACAAAAGCTGTACAGGCTCTGAATATGTATGATTAGCAAAAGGTGGGCCAGGCCTTGAGCCTGCAGGTGTCTAGTTCAGTTCATGGCAGTGCCAATGTGTGGAACTGTAATTATGGTCAAGGAAAATATGTCTTTTACGGCCCACTGGGTAAATGTGGTTCCTGTCCTGGCACACCAGCAACTTGGCCAGGTGATGGCAATGCCGCCGTTCTCATGCTTTGATTCCGATGCCAATGTCCATCTCTTCCTCCTCACCTCCACCTAGTCTTCAGTCTCCACTGCAGGCACAGTTCGGAGTGGTCCTCCAGCATACCACTGATGCAGAGCACAGTGGTGTCACTATGTTCTTCACCTGGCCAGCCTAGACCAACTGAGTCACACAGAGGGGGAACTGCTCCGCGTCATCAACCGAGAAATCGAATCCTGGCTGTCTCCATGCCAACTGAAGATCAGAAGCATGGTCATCGATAACACGAAGAACATTGTATCTGTGCTGCATCAAAGAGGGCTTACCCATGTGCCCTGCATGTGCACATCTTTAATCTGGTTGTAACCCGGTTCCTGAAGTCTTCCACCCAACTGCAAGATGTCTTGAAAATGGCCAGGAACCCGTGCAGGCACTTCAGTAACTCTTATCATGTTAAACACACCCTCCTTGAGCTGCAAAGGCAGAATTTTGTTCCCCAACATCGTGTCATATGTGACGTTTACACATGTAGAACTCCACCCTCCACATGTTAGACTGACTATATGAGCAGAGGAAGGCCATGAGCGATTTCTTGATGATGCAGACGGACAGGGGAATACCTGTCTCCTGTCCTACAGGGGCAACTAATACGTGTCCACTTGTTTGCTCAGGTCAGGCTACTTTGTCAGTCACCAGGACTACAGAATGAACAACATTGTTCCACTCCTTCATGTCCTGGAGCAGATGCTAATAAATCTGGCTGGCCAAGGGACAGGAGACGTGACACCTACATATCATGGCCACCTGAGCCCTGTGGTGGCTGAACTGGTGGAGGAGGAGGATGAGAACGAGGAGGAGGACATTAACTCCCAGGAATTGTATACATAAATAGGTGGCTTATCTCCCCAAGCGCCAGGAGAAGAACAGGAGGAGCATGAGGAGCTGGAGGGTGATGAGGAAGACCAGGCAGATGGCTCCAACACATGTGGCAGTATACAGTGGAGATTGAGACAGGGAGTCCTTCCGATTCCCTTGTGCAAATGGTTAGATGCTTGCTGAGCTGTTTGCATAGTGACAGCCACATTATAATCATTCAGCAGAGAGATGACTACTGGCTCTCCATGATGTTAGACGCTCTCTACTGGGCCAAAACTGGTGCCTTTTTTCCACCTGCTGAGAGGGATGATAAACTGAACTACTATCGAGACATCCTATGTAGTTAGTTGGTTGCTGCCTATGTGCGCTATCGCCCATCCTCACAAAAGTCTGATTGAGGGACCCTCGCTCACGCTCCACTGCCATGACTGCTGGAGTGGGTGGGAGGCTGGCAGGAGCAGCACCAGTTCCATTAGCAGCAAATCAATTCTTTAGTCTATAATGAGCACTTTTCTTCACCCACCCACTGAAGAAAACACCCAGCAGCACCAGGACATGGAGCAGAACCTGAACCAGCCAGTGCTGGCATACTTGGACTGCACCCTGTCACCGCAGATCCAAGATCCTCTGAACTAATGGGCAGCCAAACTTCAATTGTCACCACAACTAGCCAAGTTTGCCCTGGACAAATTTTCCTGCCCAGCCTGTAGTGTGGCATCAGTCATCAGAGTGGGTATTTAATGTGGCGGGCGAGTTACCCCAAAGAGAATTCACTTTTCAATACAAAATGTAGAGAGATTAACCTTTATAAAGACGAATCAGGTGTGGATCAACCAGGATTTACACATGCCAATGCCTGATGCATCAGACTAGATCATACTGGCAATGATGTTCTGACTGCAGTATGCTGCCACACCAGAACATTGTGAAAAATGGCCCGTTACTTCTGACCACAAGCTATAGCTACTATTCTCATGCTGTCACCCGCCGGATGCCACACACCTGCTGCCTCTGCTGCCATCTTCTCCTACTGATACTATCTTGTGCTGTTACTGCCACTGCCATTGCACCCACCTCCCCACTCTGTGATTGGGCTACTATGTTGACTCCTCATGCTGTTTCCACCCTCCTCACTCTGTGACTGGGCCACTATGTTGACTCCTCGTACTGTTGCCAGCCTCACTACTTTCCCTGTTTGGCCTAGTTGACATCACCGTTTATTTAACCCTTCTTCTGATCTGTGAAAAACACAACAGATCCTGTCTTTGGAGAATCCATAAGGCCTCTATCACACAGTTAGTATTTCACATCGGATTTGATCAGGATTTGGAATCCAAAAGCAGAAGTGGGTCCAAAACACAGAAGACTTGCAAATATTCCCATCATGTGACATCTCTGTTTTGGACCCACTCCTGTTTTTACCTTGCCAATACTGATCAAATACTGATGCATAAAACTTACCAAATACTGATCATGTGATAGGGGCCATTAAAGACCTGTATACAGGACTTCTTTTCCATCTGAATTAAACCGATTTCAGAGGCAAATGGCCAAAACTCATGCAAATTCAGTATAAGGCCACTATCACATGGTCAGTATTTTGCATCAGGATTTGATCCTGATTTGGAAGTCAAAAGCGGGAGTGGATCCTAAACAGAAGACATGCAAATATTCCCATCATGTGTAATCTCTGTTTTGGAGCCACTCTAGCTTCTGCCTTACCTATACTGATCAATTACTGACCAAATACTGACCGCTTGAAGGTGGATGCTCAAAACACAGGATCGTTTGTTTTTTTTGTTTGTTCTTCTGATGGATCAGAAGAAGGGAAAATTAAACAGTGACATCTACACAAACTTACTGATGACACCCTCCCCACTACTTGTATCAGTGGCTATTAAAATAGGTTATCTATCAACCTATATGGAAACAGCAGATGGTGTAAAATGAAGCAGCTCTTTCAGTCTATAGTAGAATCTTGAGCCATTGCATGGTTAAGTACATTATACCTGATGCTTACATTGACCTGTAAGGCAATTCAGTTATTTGGTCAGTTAATTCTAGCAGTTACTGTATGGAAAGCCAAAAGCCAATCTTACTCTCAGATAAGGTACAGCATCATGAAATGATCTGCACCTGTTCTGTGTTTTTGACCGGTAAAATCAAATAAGTGAAGTGTGAACTGAGACTAAGAGTGACGCCTATCACCTGCCTGTCATACTGACGCACAGTAACTGTTTCACTACGAGAAAGGACTAGCTATGCATGTTGATGCAAGGCACAGTACATGTACACCGAGATATACTCTCCCTGCAGGCTAGGATCTAGCTTATGCGCTTTGTCACTAATTAATTTGTCACAAAGCACATTTTGTAAATTTGATCTAATCATAAGTAGATATTACCAACTATTCATATATGGAAAAGAATGATGGCCTTTATGGTACAGGATATGGTAATATAGGATATGCTAATATGTGGATGGTCTCTAATCAGTAATATATGACAAACACTTGCTGTCCTAAAAATAAAAAAATAGATAAAAGCCAGAAATTTAGGTTGATGTACATTCCTCTGTTTTCCTATGCAGAACCATAAAGCATAAGCAATGTGGAATATGCCAGCACTAGGTAAGTGAGTAAAATAAATAAATAAACTTAAACACAAAAACATGCATCAATGAAGAATGAAGGTCTACATAATCCCAAATTGAACTTTAATGAAAATTTCCTAAATCCAAAAATTGAAGTAAGATCCAAATACAGTAGTACTAAAGAACTTGATGATTGCTGCTGGCCCACCTATGTACAATACCACATGACTCGATACTAGATACTCCAAGAATAGGGACATTTTATATGCTTCCCAAGATACACAAACTCACAATCTTTTGTGTGGGCACCCTCACTGAGAAAATTTCTCAGTGTGTGGAAGGTGTCCATAAGTGTTGAGCAAATTGAAGCATCTGAAGCAGAATTAGATCTGAAGTTTAAGAAACATATGATTTGCCACAAAGATGAATTTCCTTGTGCTGCATGGTAACTAATCATTTTTTTTTGGCTGAAAATAAAAAAAATATACTCACCTCATCCACTTGATCACAGAGAGGCCGTCCGCTCCTGTCTTGATTTAAGAAAACCCATCAAAGGACCTGCGGCGAGAGTGAAGACTTCACCATGAAATTACACTGGCCATAAGGTCCTTTGTTGGGTTTTCTTAATTCAAGATGAAAGCCTCCCTACAATCAAGGGGATGAGGTAATATTATTTTTTTAAAATCCTGGTTTATCTCCCTGAGCACCTGAATGTGAGTCTCAGGTGCCGCAGTCAGTATTGAACGCAGAATCTAGGGGTTAAATAACAGGAGTGGCACGATCACCATTCCCTATCATTGTGCCTACTGCATACAATGAAAAGCGATTTGTGACAAAGTAATTCAGAACAAATCAAATTTTTTTATAAAGTTTGGCAAAGCTACCAAATCAAATTTTTGAAAACTTCATTCATCTTTAGTGTCTATAATTCCCTGGTGAGAGATATGGCCAATTGGCAGAGATATGGCATGACTTTTTATCACCATTTCAGGAATCTGTCACAACTGCATGTATTCCGACCCTAGAGACAAGGATGTACACCTTAGAAAATCTCTTTAAAAAAAAAAATTCAGGGATACCATCTAACTACAGTGGAAAATCAAATTGCCACAGCTACTAGATTACCAAGAAGTCAGCTACTAGGATACAAAACAAATCAAGAGAACCATTGTGTACCTCTAGGAGTCACCTACAACCTAAATCTGGAGATTATGGGAAGAGTTGCTTAGAGACTACATCCAATACTACAAAAAGATGTTGACAGTGAGATGCTGAGTAGGGTTGAGCGAACCCGAACCGCAAAGTTTGGGTTCCTACCGAACTTTGCGAGTTCGGGTACCCGGACCCGAACCTGGACTTTTTCACAAAAGTTCGGGTTCGAGTTTGGTGTTCGGGTAAGTTTATTATTTTCCGTTATAACATGGTTATAACGGAAAATAATAGCATTCTTAAGGCAGAATGCTAAATAAAATGGCCTTCTAGGGGTTAAAAATAATTAAAAAACTCACCTTGTCCACTTGATCGCGCAGCCGTTGTCTTCCTTCTTCTTCTTTCAGGACCCGCAAAAGGACCTGTGGTGACGTCACCGCGCTTACCACGTGGTGAGTGCAGTGACGTTACTGCAGGTCCTTTTGCAGGTCCTGAAAGAAGAAGAAGAAGGAAGACACCGGCTGTGCGATCAAGTGGACAAGTTGAGTTTTTTTAATTATTTTTAACCCCTAGAAGGCCATTTTATTCAGCATTCTGCCTTAAGAATGCTATTATTTCCTGTTATAACCATGTTATAACGGAAAATAATAAAGGGAAGTTCGGGTCCCCATTGATTTGAATGGGGTCCGGGTTCGGGATGAAGTTCGGGTCAAGTTCGGGTCCGGAACCCGTACTTTGACCTGAAGTTTGGCCCAACCTGGCGAACCCGAACTTCCTTGGGTTCGCTCATCCCTCATGTGCCATAAGCAGACCCTTAATCTTGGAAACATAGTTGTCAGAGGTTCACTGTCCAATCCAACAACAGGAACAGTCCCATGCAACTAGACAAAATGTAAGACCTGTTCGTACATAATGACTACTGACAAGGTACGGATTCCCAATACACATTAGGACCGCAAGAACCAAGGTACTTTCACATGCACCACACTAAATGTGGTCTACTCAATTATGTGTCTCAAAAGTCCTACTGGGGACAGTGAAACTGGTCAAAAGCTTATAACACTAATGAACTCACAATAATAGAAGAAAGGAAAGATATAGTCTGGGAGTACAAGCTAACGACAAACTTTGACATGCTCAGATCAGGAATTAATGTGTCACACGGATTTAGGTCCTTCTCCATCATTTAAGGAATTCAGACCTCCTGAGTTTCAGCACATACATAGACTGGATATATATCAAGACCTTATCTGTAACTTCTATAACAACTTACTGCTACAAATGTTTGTTTCCCCCTCCACTTATATTGAGCCACTTTAAATTTGGTGTCTCATCTACCTCACTATTCTCATGTATTTTGTGCATAAATATCTGAAACTTCAGATACTACAGTATGCTATAACATTCCAGAATAAGAGACCTGAGTAATCTCGAAAGCTTACAATTTTGTCATCATCGTTTTAGTTAGCTATTAAAAGGTATCAACCACTAAAGGAAACTAATTTTTATAACTAGGTAGAATCCATAAAATTTCCCAGGGATTTCTTACTACATTTGTACTGCTGAGAGGCTATACCAAGATACATTTCCACAAACTGTTGTGAAGAACAGACTTTGATAGATCCCTGTTGTATAAATAAAACAGGTCTCCCATTCACACCTGATCATCCCATTGATCATCCCATTGATGGAAAACAGATTAATTTCACATTTAAATTATCTGCTAATCCTAAAGGTTGATATATTTTTGCCACTCTCAGATATGTGACATTGGATCATTTTTCTCATTAATTAAATAGCCAAAATTCTACTTACTGGCATTGTTTCTATTTGGACAGGACACATGAAAAATTAATTGTACAGTACTTGTGAAAGCGGACATCATAAAATAGTTCACGCAACAAATGAGAGTTCAATTGATTTTAATCAAAACATCCTTTAGTAAATCTCTTCTTTGACTGAAAGGAAACATACAAATAATTGATCTTGAATGGATTGATAAATATTGTTGAAGTCATCCACTTAAATGTTCTCTGGTAAACATCTATTAATTCCTAAATACTTTACAGCTGATATTGCTCTGTTTACCTCCGAACGTAATATATAACTGACCTTTATGAACATTTAAAGTTCAACTATCTAATCATAGAAAAGCTATAAAATCCTCCCTGTTCTGCAGGATATGGTTCCAAAGGAATTATATCACCTAGTGATTGAATGAGGACAGTGGTAAAACTTTACTGTGATGTGACTTAAAGGGAATATGTCACCAATTTTTTTTTCTGCATATTGATTCTCTTTTTTAAAAAATTCTATTTCTTGAATATGATTATGGTGGCAGCCATCTTGCCTGAGGTGTTTTAACAGCATTTACAGCAGCTACCATTGTTCATAGACACAATGGACAGGAGGGGACTTCATTGACGTCTATCTGATAATGTTCTAGGTATGCTCTGAGACCTAAACAGAGCTCATGAGGGAGTATACAGTATAAGCTTTTACAATCACCTATTGTGAATGGTGGATCTATCTATCTATCTATCTATCTATCTATCTATCTATGGGTGTTATCTGTCATTCTAACCCTGTATGTAATGATACGCTGATAACGTGATAACTAAAGTAATGTCATCTGTGCAGTGAAGGAAGTGGCACATATTATTAGGATTTGTGTCCAGTGTGAAAACTGCAGGATTTATTTTTTTTGTATACATAGTAACATGGAAAAAAGAAAATTTGTCTTACTTGTAATTTTATTTTCATTGAGTCTGAAGGCAGTACAGAGCAGGATACTTTGTCCCCCAGTCTCCACACTAGGATCAGTTCACATAGACTAATAAATTAAGAATTAACATGTTTAATTGTGGATTCTATATGAACCCTCTCTCATGGTTCATATGTGTAATAGAGATGAATAGCTGCAAAGATTATTGGCAGGGTGTGTACATGCTGCCTTTGGACTTGAGGAAAATAAAATAACAGGTAAGGCAATTTTTTTTCTCTTTGTCCTCAGGCAGGTCCTCAGGCAGCACAGAGCATAATTTAAATAGCTAGAAAAGAAAGGGGGGGGGGTAATCTTGCAGATCAGCACTAGAATATCTGAACCAAAGACTGAACTTCAGAAGGCTTTACAGGCCTGTAGCGTCTTGCATAACGGAAACCAGACAAATCCGTTATGCTTGGCCATAGACTTCTATTATGACTAATCAAAACGGAATGCCTCTTAAAAGCTTTCATTTTGCATTCTGTCTATGAATTCCTTTATATTCCGTTATACGGAACCTATAACTGAATTCCTAACCCACCCAAACATCGAACCTGAACCTGGTAAAGTTTGGGTTCGCTGGCTGCACTATGTAGCTACACTGGAATCACTCTGTTTTTATGGCAACCAGCCCCACTGATAGTGGGGCTGCTCGACTTATTAGTGAGCCTGGATGCCAAACCAAACAGGCTCTCTGCCGGCGTAGTTTCTGAGGGTGGGCTATGGAGCCTAGATGCCAAACCAAACAGGTTTTCTGTCTGTGTGGTTTCTGAGGGTGGGCTATTTAAACAGGCAGCTGCTGGCCACGGTTGCCTACTGGTCCTGGTTTTGCCTGTCTGGTTTTCTCCTCTTTCTCTCTGACTACTCTTTTCTCATTTTGGTTTATGTCCAGCCCTTAGCTAAGAAGGGATTGTCATCCAGTTGTGGGCTGCCACTTAGGATGGATCATGCAAGTATGTAGATAGGGACAGTGGTGCAGGTGGAGAACAGAGCTACACTGTTCCCTACCCTTTCAGGACAATCAGACTGTTCCCAGGATGCAACAGTTACTATCTACAAAAAGAGATAAAAGGAAGGACAATCACTGAACCGGTGAATCAAGGGTACACCAATGGCTCACTAAGGCACATCTGAACCATAGATGTCCCACTTCACAACTTACAAGACTTATGTTTTCCTGCCAAATACAACACAGAGGTCTTCTGGAAAAAAATGCCTCAGATCAGATCAGAGGATTTTGGCAGCATGAAGGACTTAATGGAGTATATTTCCATTAATTTGCATAATGAAACTGATATCATAAAAAATATAAAGGCTAATGCCTAGAGCAGTTGGGTTTGAATAACTTTTTTGCATTCCACCAAATTCTAGTTTGAAAACTATGACCTGGTTTGATAAAGAATATTTTGTAAATATTTTTTATTTCTGTACTGAAGTAAAGTTTCTCTGTTTTAGCCTCTTTTCTAACAATTAGAGACCAACATTTATTTAACTCAATATTTTTTTTTCTTCTAAGAAAGGTAAGAACTGATCTATACATCCTCATAAAAATTCAACAACCTGAACTTAAACTCATGAGAATTAAGCACTTGATCAGTCTAGGAGTTTCAATACAGAAACTAGTGTTAAAAGTTTATTCATTCAGTGCACTCTTTAAAGATGATTAACTGTCTTTATTATATTAAAGTAAACCCACAGCCATCTGCCAAAGGCGATTGTGTCCAAGCACTGAAACCATTTCATGCGAAAACTCATTTTCAGGCTCCTAATTATTTTTCATTATAGTGGCAGTGTGGAATAGATTGGAATTGGACAGTAATTGCCAGGTCTGAGCAGTGTGGACCATTGCAATGTATCAGTTTAGATGAAGTGTGACAAGGATACATCTAGCTACTATATAACTTCCATTAAGCAACTTCCCTGTCCCTGATCATGTAGCACTTCATAGAGTGTGGTCAATGCAAGGTCATAATAATGGCTCTCAGACTAGCTGCAAGAATATCTTGCTGCTACAAGCTGTGAATCCGATCTTCCTGGAAAAGCTTAATCATCTAAATTGATATAAGGTTTTGCTTTACACTAAAGATATAAAAAACTGAATAAATATTTATATTTTACAAGTAGATTTTTTTTAGCTGAATGCAATGAAAAGAAAAGCTAAACTAAAATGTCCTAAACTATTGATGTTCAGATCTGCCTGATGTATCTGCTAGCCTATTAACACATTACTGACCACCAATACACCTTTTTACAGTGGTCACTAATGAGCCTTAGAATAGTCTGCTGCCTTTTTACAGCAAATTAGTCTACAGCAAGTAATTTATGTGTCTCAGGTGCAATGGAGAGCAGGAGATCAGCTCTCATATGACAGCTGGACTCCTGCTCTAATTACCCACATAATCAGAAGTATTGATCTGGGCCATTTAACCCATTAGATGCCATGGTTAAGAGTGACCATGGCATGTAAGTGATTTAGAGGGAGGTGGCTACCTCTCTCAGGCATTGGCACCACCATCAATAAAATTGCTGGGAGCTGATACCTGAGTATGGCAGGTGGGAGCCTAATGAAGACCCCAAGGCCTACCCTACCATCAGGGCTGCACCAGAAGCATAAACAGTGCAGTGTATTATAGAAAAGATCAGAAATTACATGTCAAAGTCCCCTTGGTAGACTAATAAATTGTTAAAATAAAAGAAAATGTCTTATTAAATAAAAAAAGATCTCGGTTAAAAATACACCTTTTTTGTTGAAAAAATGTTTTTCAATGAAAAAAATGCAAAAGTAAAATCCCCTCCACATATTTCGTATCACCGTATCCATAACAACCCACACTACACAATTATTACACCATTTATCCTGCACAGTAAGCACCCCAAAAATGCATTTCCTTTTATTCATTTATTTTTAAAAGAAGTGTTATTGTATAAAAAATTTTAAACAAAAATAAATACATTTATTTGATATTGTTATAATTCAATTATACTAATTCAAGGAATAAAGTTATCATGTTATTTATGTTAAAAATAAATGTATGAAAGAGAGCTAATAAAAGTTAATCAATAATTTATGTTTACCCCAAAATAGTGCCATTAAAAACTACAAAAATTGCTTGGTCACTAAGGCCAAAACAGGGTTAAACATTATTTCAATGTCATGTTTCTTGCTTTATAATACTGCCACATTCTCAGTTTGCTTTTTAAGATCTGAACAACTATTAACTAAAATACTGTAATACACGGTAATATCCCTATAATAACTTAAAAACTAAGCAATATTAGTTTGATTAAACATTGATAAACTGAAGAATTATCTTCTCACAGTAAATTGTCATGCAGACACATAAATACAATATTCCAGCATGCCTTTTAGATGTTATAATTCCTCTTAAGGCTTAAAAATGCCATCACTGTCTATCTGTCAATTTCAGTGAAGTCATGAAACTTCATTGCCTCGAGGCATTGACATTACATTTCTGTGTGTTTGTTTTGAATTATCGGCATTTGGCATTTAATTCAAGTATGCATAGCCAAGGTCCTACTTATGTAGTAAATGCAGAAAATTAATTTTTACACTTCTTAGTACTAAACTACTTAGTTCACTTATTACATATGCATAGTATCTTATACAAAACTGATTTTCTGTTATGATAAAAAGATGACATTGTACCCTAAAGATGCTGCGTTCATAGCTGATCGCAGCATCTGACATTGATATTACAATGTAAAATTTAAAAAAAAATAATAAAATCATACTGTCGCCATCTTGATTGAATCTAGAGCGGAGGAATAAATGCACACAGGGCATGGACCAGAAGTGACAGGGTGCTTTTACTTTGTCACTATAGGCTACAAAAACATAGCCACCATCTAGTACAAAGACAGGTAGGAAAATAAACCGTGTATAGAGGCATAAATGAGGGGTAGAGAGAAATTGCTGCAATGAGGTGAATGACAGAGAGTGGCGGTGGTGAACAAAGACATGAATTATGAAGATACTGGAGCTCAACTGTAGAACAAAATAAGATAAAATGAAATAACACTGAATAAAGTAAAATCATAGTATTTTGGTAACATAACACTTACCGTTCAAAATAAAGTAATTAGAACTGTAAAATAAAACTCTAATTATCCATAGTTATTTGTACTTTTGCTTGAGATAGTAATGTTGGCTACTTATAGAGTTATAACATAGCCCCCTTATTTGTATAAAGTACTGAAAATTAATCAGTAGATGCCAATGAAGAAATAGTCAAAGTGTTATTTTTCTATTGGTAATATTGAAAGATAGCAAATTTGAAGAAGCTACAACTGTAAGAAACTTGCCTGACAAC
The DNA here is from genome assembly GCA_900303285.1 of Rhinella marina. Lineage (NCBI taxonomy): Eukaryota > Metazoa > Chordata > Amphibia > Anura > Bufonidae > Rhinella > Rhinella marina. The sequence goes on along the minus strand of ONZH01014102.1, from coordinate 15,913 downwards.
ATTTTAGTAGCATCTGATAGTCCATCAAGACATCAGGTAACCTACTTCTCATCTATTAACCCCTTCCTGAGGCAGCAATTTTCCATTTTTGTGTTTTCGTTTTTTCGCTCTTTGCCTAGTGTAGAGGGACGCTGGAAAAAATTCAAAAAGGGGTTGGGATAAAAAATTCAACAGTTTTATGGGTTTTGTTTTAACAGCGATCACTATGCATTAAAACCGATTTGTGCTCTTTATTCTTCAGGTCAGTACGGTTATAGCAATACCATGTGTGTAGCTTTTCTTGCATTTTAATTCTGAAAAAATAATAAAAACTTTGAAAAAAATGAATTTGTTCTTGTCATCATCGTTTTCTGACCACCTTAACTTTTTTATAGGTGTGAGGGCTCATTGTTTTGTGGGCCGATCTGCAAATATAATTTTGAGGCGTGTATGACTTTTTGATCAGTTTTTATTCCATTTTCTGGGAAGAAAAGTCATGAAAAAAATGGTAAATTAGCCATTTTAATTTTTTTTTTCCATTATGCCATTCACTGTATGGTTACATTTTTTGTTATGGATACATTTTTTGTTAAATATTTTAATACTATGGACGTTTTTGCAAGCGGAAATGTACATTATGTTATTTTTATAATGATCTATTTTTATTTTTATTTTGAGGAAAGGGGTTATTTGAATTTTTTATATTTTTCAACACTTTTTTAACTTTTTTTTAACTTTTTTTATGTCCCCAAGTGGACTCAAACTTACAATCATCAGATTGCAATTTATATAGTATAATGCAATTTGCACCATTATTCTATATACAAATAGGTATGTTACAGTGCGGTGCTGCCACCTGCTGGCCTGAAGTGTAATATACAGGTAATGAGCCTAAAAACCTAGTACAGGCTAAGGCTTATTACCAGCCTAGAATGCTTTCCTTGATTTCTGCCAGAGGAAAGTGTTCTTGCGCCTGGGTTTAAGCCCTCTCAGATGCTGTGGTCAGATTTGACCACGGCATCTGAGTGGTTAAATGTCCACGGTTAGCATTACCGCCAATCGTGGACATTACCTATTGAGTGTCAAGATAAGGATTTCTATAGTATATCGCTACATGGGAATTTTTTCCCCTAAAGTGGGGAAACTTGGCTTCTTTTTTTTGCATTCCTCTGGATCAATTTGCAGGATAACAGGCCGAACTGGATGGACAGATGTCTTTTTTTCGGCCTCATAAACTATGTTACTATGGGCAGATATATAGACAATATGAATGGTCATAATTGTCCTGTGTCAATATGTTGCCCACAAACCAAATTCTCATTTATCGTGTGATGCATTTTTTATGCAGCAGCCCACAAAATCATTGTTTTCATGCAGCACATTATCCTGTGTAACCAGGGATATGATGTCAATAAACAATGAATCTGTATAGGGATGAATGATTGTATTAGCGATAGCTCATCCCCATATAGAGGGGATGTTTGCTGCATGTAAATGCAAGTTAATGAACAGGCAATGTCTTGGAAAATATGGTTCATTAAAAAAAATGGTTCCTTCAACAGTTTATCAATTTGTCATCATTCCATGTGCAATGACCCTTCATATCTATTGTTCCAGTACAATCATATTAATAAGGACAATTTAAATAACCAATAAGTTTTTCAATTAATTCTTTAACCCATTAGACATAAAATATTGTGTCATTCAGACTGCATTATCTGTGTGAGAATAGCGCTCAAGATATTATTCTTTAGGAGTATGAAGTTTTTCTGTAAAATGTGGAATATGTCACAGTTTGATCACACACATACGTGCTATCAAGAACAGATTTGGACAATAAAGTTCAAGTATCTAATAAGAATATATTGTATGCATATGGCTTAAGATTTTAGACTAAAAGCACATTTATATTGTTTATAGCTTTCGTAACATTTTGTGGAACATTTTAAACAGCTGACTCTGTGTTTCTGCTGAGAATTAACATTAAATATTGATATATGGTAATTTTTTTTGCTCATTAACACTCCATGTTATTTTACTTTGACCTTTAACTAATTGTTGTGTACATTCCTAAAGATGGAGTATAATAGTGTTGTAAGCTCTACATTTCAGTTTGCTGTGTATCATTAAACATAAGCATTGAACCAACAAGTAGTCAAATGTTCAAGGCAATAACGTACAGTATTATTCATTCCTTTCCCACTTACAATTTCATAGGTTTCAGTACACCGCTGTAATTACATAATCAACGATTTTTGTAGCTAAGGTCTTATGTAACAGATACATGAACATTTTTAAACATTTAAAGAGATTAAAAAAAGTTATGACAAGTTTTCTCTTCTCAAAATCATACTGGAGGAATGACTATTTTCTATTTTTCAGAGCCCACTTACTAGCCTCTTGGGTCTGCATACCATGCTTTTCTCCATACACAAATCTTAAATAGCCACATCTATACCTTGGCATAAGAGGGCTGCTTATTTTATAATCTGTGGTTCCCATGGGCAGGTTAAAAAAGGATATTTAGTAAAGTAAGTGCAGTTAGAGGATGTCATAAAGTGTGCCGAAATTTGTGCAATTTGGCACACTACTTTTAGAGACGTCCTCTGCATCTAGCTCACCAATGGGGGGGGTGGCTTAATAGAAAGGGGGTGGCTTAATTGAAGTTCACAAACTGATCTACGATCCAAATTTCAGGCAAAATTCTATTTGTTGCAAAGCCGAATTTCCTTGTGCTTTGTTGTAACGAACTGATTTTCCCTGAAATGGCAGTAAACATTTTAAAAATCATATTTACCTCACCAATTTAAATGTGAAGATGCTGCCGCAGCCATCTTGCTTGTAGGTCTCATGCGAAATCCTGTGCGCAGTGACGTGTAACTTCACCACTCTGGCTGACGTGATGACATCATCACTCGCCACACGAGATTCCACACTGGATATTCAAGCAAGATGGTCGCAGCAACCTCTTCGCGCTCAAATGGATGAGGTAAGTATGATTACATATATATGCCCAGTTTAGGTCATGGGTTGCTCATTACCCTAATTTCTTAACAGACTTTGAAGATCAAGTTGACTTTAAAAGTCTTTAGATTTCTATCTGAATTTCATTGACATTTGAAGATTGTAAAGATATTTGAAATCCTAACCTAGCACACTCATCTTAGAGGAGAACACCCTGTTGGTAAGACACAGGAAAATAAATAGAAAGTAGAGATGAGCTAATCGATTCTAATTTAATCAGATTCATTACAAATTTCACAAAAATTCTGCTTCAAATTAAATCCAAAGGTTTGGCAAGTCACTTTGAACGAATCAAGCAAAATGGCGCCCATGTCATCTTACTGTGAACATTAACGGTTTCAGCCTGTGAGCCAATCAAGGGGCAGGATTTTGTCAGGTCTTTGAGTCTCAGAGCTTTCTCTGAAGCCAAAGACACCATTCTGAGCTTAGATTGCAATGTGAGCGGACATGTCTGGCAAAAAGTAATTACAGACCTAATATATCAATCTTTGGGTGTTGTAGAGACAGTTTAGGGACATGTTTAGTTAGGTAGAGTAAATCAATACATAGAAAAGCCAGGGTTTAAACAGACAGGAAAACATAGCTTCACTCAGAATTCTGAGTTTGTGTTTTATACTGAGGGCATCTGTTGGCAAGCAGTAAGCTACTGGAATAATCAAAATCCTACAATGCCTGCAGAAAAATTTTTTTCAGCAGCCAACCAAAAAAATCAAACAAACCCCTGAAGCATCTATAGCTCAAAAGTGTTCTATAGTCCTATTTTCAGCCAGCACCGCAGTATACTGTATATTTCACTGGCTATGCTGCTCACTTGCACTTTCTTCTAAAGACTAGCTGCAATCTTGCTACCATTTAAAGTTGCACAGCTCAACACATTGTATTACTGTGCTAATATACTAGTTCAATTCAAAGTATAGGCTAACCCACCAAGGCGCAAAATTGTAGTGGAGGAGAAAGTAGATGAGGGTGTGGACACGCTCATCTCAGTCTCAGCCGGATGATCTGCTGTCATCTGCTGATACAGTATCCATATGTAGCCAGTCAGACTTGTCCTGCTCCACCATTCCACTCAAGCAAACACCTTCATTTTCTGCCACCTCTTGTGCTTCAGTGTTCCCTCCTAGTGGTGTCCCTTCTGCAATTTCTAAAAAAAAAAAGCCACCGAAGCCCAACTTATAATCCGGCGGTTATAGAGGACAGCCTCCCTGAGGATTTCTTAGAGGGCAGTTGGTGGGGAACAGCCTAATTTGCATTCCGAAAAATGTGTTGTGGAGGAGTCTGATGATGAATCTGATGTGTTAGACCGGAGGACCTGGGAAGCGGATCGGGCTGGTGAGGAGGATTTGAGCTCAGAGGAGGAGGGTGGTACTAGTAGTGGCAGCAACAGAGGGCAGAGGCGAGTTAGGCCCAGGGCTAGTGCTTCCCTGGAAACTAGCGAGACCCCAAATATAGTGGGGCCGGCACCAGGGTGTAAGCATGCAAGGGCTACAAGCTTGGCCAGCTGTGGAGGATGCACGTCGGGTGTGTGGAAGTATTTTACCATTCTGCCGGAGGATAGCAGTATGGCCATGTGTAATTTGTGCAAACAGAAATTGAGCCGTGGGAAAGCCACAAATGTTGGTACCACTGCCCTGTGGAACCATTTGAAGCGGCGTCATGCCGGCAGTTTAGAGCAGCCCATTAGTACTAAAGAGCTGGTTACTATCCACTTCCACCTCCACGGGCAGTCCGCCTGCTGGAGCGTCAGGGCAGCGAGTTACCCCCGCTCCTTCATATTACATGTGCCAGGTGGAACGCTGCCATGCAGTGTTAGACTTAGTTTGTCTTGGCAGTAGCAGCCACAGAGGCCAGCGCTTGCTGCATTACATGAAGCAGCAAATAGCATGCTGGCTGACTCCACGGCAGCTGGAAGTGGGCAAGGTATTGAGTAACAATGGGACAAATATAGTGGCAGCACTGAACCTGGGTCAATTCTCGCATGCTCCCTGTATGGCACATGTCCTAAATCTAGTGGTGCAAAAATTTCTAAAAACATTCACTGGCCTGCGCACAGTGCTGGCAAAGTCGCGGAAGCTTTGCACTAATTTCAGCCATTCATATGTATCTCTACCATTGTTGGTGACTCTCGAAGAAGAAAGCATGAGGTTCCCAGATAGGTGGAAAATTAACAGCTATTGGTTAAATAAAACAGCTATACGGGGTATAATTGAAGATGTATTAAAAGAATTTTATATCTTAAATAAGGGATCCGTACATCAAAAAGTGATGTGGGACGCCTCAAAAGCTTACTTAAGGGGAATTCTTATGAAAGAGGTTTCAATATTAAAAAAGAGTATCAAAAGGAAGAAAAGCAATTAAAAACCACGGTAATAGAAACAGAACAGCGAATGTTAAGAATGCAAAACGAACAGAACAGAGGGGATTGGGAGGCAGCAAAAAAAGCCTTTGAAATACATATAGAACAGAGAGTTTTTAGCTCCTCCTTAATGGGTAAAACCGCATGGTTTATGGAAGGGGAAAAACCTAGTAAATTATTGGCTCAACTTATTAAGAACAATAACACAAGTAATTATATTGCTGCAATAAAGACAAAAGAAGGCAAGATACTGAATGTAGAGATTGAGGTGTTGGAGTTTTTTCGTCGACACTTTGAAGAGGTATATACCTCTGAATATACAGGTACACAGGAAGAGGTTGCTAAATATATAAATGAGACTGGGGTTAATATGATCTCAGAAGATAGTAGGAAGACGCTTGATATGCCCCTATCACTGGAGGAAATAAAAAAGCTATCAAGGGACTGACTCTGAACAAATCACCAGGTCCTGATGGTATGCCAGGGGAATTGTATTAAAATTATGTAGAACTCCTATCAATCGAGTTATTTGACACATATACCGCATCAAAGGAGAGCGGTGCATTGCCAGATTCAATGTATGAAGGGAAATTATATTGATACATAAGCAGGGTAAAGACATATTAGACGTAGATGCATATAGACCAATATCTTTACTTAATATAGATATAAAAATTCTGTCTAAAGTTTTAGCAGACAGATTGGTTGTGGTACTTAAAGAAGTTATTGATGATGACCAATGCGGTTTTATACCCGGGAAGACCACTATACATAACATCAGGAGATTGTATGCCTGCCTGGGGATTCCGGTGGACAGCGGGAGTGGGGGAGTGATTTTCTTGCTTGACGCAACAAAGGCATTTGATAGAGTTGAATGGAGATTCCTATGGGAGGTATTAAAGAAAATGGGATTTGGAGAAAATTTTAATAAATGGATTCAAATAATATACAAAAAACCCCGAGCCTGTGTTTGCGTGGGTGGGAGAAGATCTTCCCCAATCCCGCTGTCCCGAGGGACCAGACAGGGGTGTCCATTATCCCCTATGCTCTTTGCTCTAGTAATAGAAATATTGGCGAATCGAATACGTAGCGAACCTAAAGTAAGGGGATTGAGAGTAGGAAAAGAAGTCTCAAAGGTATCATTATACGCAGATGATCTGATGTTGTTTTTAGAAAACCCGGCAGAATCATTGAGGGAGATAAAGAGTATAATTGAGGAATACGGGAAATACTCAGGTCTAGTCATTAATTGGGGGAAATCTGTTATAATGCCATTAAATGAGGAAATGTACTTGGGAGAACTACCTCTAAGAGTAGTGGTTGAAGAGGACTCATTTAAGTATTTGGGAATTAACGTGTCAAATAGTGTGGATAAATTTATAGATTTGAATGTGCGGAGGGGAAAAATAAAAGTATGGAGCAAACTTAACCTATCAATGGCAGCTAGAATTAGCTTAATTAAGATGATTCTATTACCCCAAGCTTTATATTTGTTCAGAGCCAGTCCCGTAAAAATACCAGAAAAAATATTTAATATAATGGACACAATATGTGGAGAGTTTATCTGGAAAAAATGGAAGGGCGAGATTGGGTAGAAAATATCTCCAATGCCAAATTGGCAAAGGTGGGTTGGCTGTTCCAAATTGCCGCTTCTATTTTTTAGCAGCACAAGTTGCAACAACAATTAAGGAAACTTCAAGTAGTCTAACAAAATTTCTAAAAGGAAATGAGAAATATCAAGATAAAGATTTAACATTTCCCAAATTATTAGAAGCAGGTAGAGGCAATAAGAATATATCTCTGATGAATACTTCCCAAAGCTGTTGGGATAAAACAAAAAAAACTATTGGAGATAGAAAAATGGCTAGAGTATACACCCATATGGGATAACCTTAATATACAAGGAAAGGGAGTGAAAGGGTACCAAGAATGGTTAAAAAAAGGAGTGAGATACATTGACCAATTGTATCAAGGAGATAGATTTAAAAACTTTTCAGAGTTAAAGGAAGAATTCGGGCTAAAAAACACAGAAAACTTTTCATACATTAAATTACGGTGGCTATTCAAAAATATAAGTGGAGGATATGATAAGAATGCATTGAATATAGGGGAAGAAATATTAAAGATAAGTACTAAAAATATAGGTTTGATTTTACGGGTGTACACAAAATTTATTGAAGTTAATTTGGAAAAAAACTGAAATTTAAATGTATAACAACACAATGGGAGGAGGAGCTAGGAAAACACCAAGATGATAATGTATGGGAAAATATATGGAAGGAAATGACATGTGTGTCCAAGAACTTCTCACATAGGATATCACAATATTTTGTAATCCACAGAATTCATAGAACTCCAGCATTTTTGTATAAAATAGGATATAGACAGGATGATAGATGTGGGAGATGTGGTGAAGAAAGAGCCGATTGGGTTCACATGTATTGGAGATGCCCCAGATTTTGGCACAAACATGATTAAGGTAATTAATAAATTATATAGAAACGTGGAATTAGACGTTGATGTTTGGACATGTATTTTTGGATACACTAATCAATTAAAAATTGCAGTTGTGGAGAAAAAAAAGATAGCTCAATTATTGTTTTTAGCTCGGAAGTTAATATTGGTCAAGTGGATAGGGAAAGACCCCCCTACAGTAAAAGGATGGAAGAAAAAAGTGAATAACATCCGTGAACTGGAAAAACAATGGGCATTTAAGCTAAGTAATTTGGAAAGTTGGAATATGAAATGGGAGAGATGGAACAGTTGGATATTGAAAAATATTATTTAGTTAAAAAGTTTTTTTTTTTTTTTGGGGGGGGGCTATGTCCCTTCCTCCTCCCTCCCTCAATTAAGGGTGTGGGGTGGGATTTCAGAGGGTGTGGGGTGGATAACAGGGTAAATAAGAAAAAATGTGATTGTTATATTTTTGTAAAATGTACGGGGGATATTGAAAGAAATTTGTATTTGATGTTAATCATGGAAATGTAAATGATCCTTTTATCCACTGTTTTAAGGTAATAATTATGTAGTAATAAAAAGTATTTAATAAAAAAAATATATATATGTATCTCGGAACTGCAGCGTCAAAACGGTCTTCCGCCACACCGTTTAAAAGGCGACGTAGCAACCCGGTGGAATTCCACTCTTCATATGTTGCAGCAACTCCTAGAGCAGCGTAGAGCAGTGGACGATTTTGTCCAGCAGCAGCCAGAATCTTCCAGCATAGGGAGCAGGTGCGGCTTTGATTTCCGGCAGTGGAGGCTGGTCCAAGATGCCTGCACTGTTCTAAGGCCCTTAGAAGAAGCCACCAAATTGGTCAGCCGGGACAGCTGCTGTGTGAACGACATAATTTCAATAATATTTGTGCTGGAAAAGACACTCACGCTCATGCAGCAGGGGGCAATGGGGAAGGAAATCCTGGTCATTTGTCTACCGGCCGCCATGCTGTCACTGTAGGGGAGCCCCAATGCCAAAGTTCCCTTTTGGAGCAGGATGAGGATGAGGAGCTTCAGTTAAAGGAGGGGGAAGAGGAGGAGGATTTTAATGAGGGTGATGTTGATGACCAGGAGGAGGAGGAGACACAGGTGGAGGATGAGGATGATGACACTTTCAGGGACACAGCAGTTTCTCAGAGAGGCTGAGATGGAAAGAAGTGGCCTCTCAGGCACGCTGGGCAGGATGGCGAGTTGTATGCTCACATGCTTACGCACTGACAGGCGTATCCTAAACATAAGGCAGACTGACGAATACTGGCTGGTGATGCTTCTGGACCCGCGGTATCAATCCATCATGGGGTATTGTTCTCCCCAGGAAAGGGAAGAAAAATTAGTATCATTGCAGGAGAAGCTATGTAGTAACCTGGCCACAGCTTTCAGCCAGCCCCAGCCTGTTGCCAGCATGTCTGAGAAGGAGGTCCGGCCGAGTAATCCACCTTCTGCCACAACCAGCAGCAGCCAATTAAGCCTAATTAGTATGATGCAGGAATTTTTCTCTGTAGGCTCCCAACAGCTGCAGCCAAGTGAGCAGGCCCAGATCACCCACCTCAATGAGCAGGTTCAGACGTACCTGCAGTCTGGCTCACAAAGCCTCTTCTCAGACCCCCTGGACTTCTGGGCAGGCAGATTACAACAGTGGCCGGAACTGTCCCACTATGCACTGGGGCTTCTTTCCTGCCCAGCCTCAAGTGTCATGTCAGAGAGGGTTTTTAGTGCCGCTGGGGGGGTGGTGACACCCAAAAGGACAAATCTGTCACCGGACAGTGTTCAAAAGAATACCTTTATAAAAATGAATAAAGGCTGGATTACATCCGAATTTCATACTCCTCTTGCTGATGCTGGTGGTGATTAGATCAGGCCTTGCAGGGCAGAATAGTCTGAGTGTCTTCCCACTGTTGCTGTCAGCCGGGCCATAATTTTACAGCCAAATATCTTGTGTCATGTCATGGGCTATGCGAACCCGAAGTCTCCAAAACCCTATTTCAAAACCAAACACTGTTGTCTACCTCCGCCTCTGTTTTATACGCTTAGTAGGAGAGTAGCTGTTGTTAGTTAATGTTACTAATAGTTCTATTTAGTATTGTTAAGTTTGTTTTGGAGCCTCAGCCTTTATTCCCCCCCTCCAAAAATATATATATATATATATATATATATGTGTTATATATATTTTAAAAAAAAATTTTTTACACTGCCTCTGCCTCCCGTACAAGTTATATTAGCGGACATTGTTATACACCACTTCAGTCTGTTGTATTTATTTTAGTTATCACTCTATGCTGATATCCCCTACTACTACTGGCCAGGGCAGACATAAAAAGCTCATATATAATTTTCACTGCCTATGTTAATGTAGAATGTACAGGTCTGTGAATTGTAATCAGTGAACAGGAGTGTGTGTAATGTAGTATTACTTTGGCCGGCAGACACCGCTGTGTTCATTAATATAAGAAAATGGCCATGGGAAAAAAACTTCTTCTTCACACTATGTCAGGATCAGGAAGGTGTTAAAGGTTTAACAAAACACTCAAAACACAGGTTTTTCAAGAATATTTTAGTAATAAATAAAAACTTATATTTAACAAATAAATAATATAATAAACAAAAGAAAGGAACAAAAACATAGGATTACAGTTACATGTTGTATTTTCGCTCCGGCTGCCTCTCAGCAGGGGTTAACGTGCTGCGGCCGGATTCGCGGCCCACCCCTATTACAGTGAATTTGGGCCGGAGCGTGGTTCCGGACCCACACGTGTACCTGCGGCAGCGCTGATCCGGAGGGACCCTTCACCCGCTGGATCCGGGCTGCCGCTAGTGTAGAAGTAGCCTTACATTCAACTCTAATGAACAGTTGTAGCTACATGGGAATAGTTTGGGGCTGGAGGATCCCGTTCCTAACCACTAGTGCTCTTACTGCAGCTGCACTCCCACGTAGCTTGGATGAAAAATAGATTAAATATGTTTTACACTTACTAGAGGCTGCAGGTACTTCAGGGGCCGTCCTACCTCGACGGTGGTGACGCCGTCGTTGACGGTGCTCTGCAACATAAAAATGTACACAATTGTTAGATGATGACTCTTGTTTAATATTAACACATACTACTATTAAGATATTATGGGTGTGAGAGGGGGGCCATATCATATTTTTTTCTTCTAAAAAGGTATTTATGGCAATAGATAACGTTATTGTCGCAATAAATTTCTTTATATCGTTAACACAGTGCGGTAGGAATACTTTGGATATCGCCCACTGACAGTAGCTGCAGCATGGGCACGTCTTTGAGTCTGTGTGTAGCAGGAGGAAGCGCTAACTATGAAGGGGCATATAAGGGTACTTTCTTTCGAACTAGTGCATTTGACTGACACAAACGGGAGAACGGCCAGCACCATTAACAATAACGACTAGAATATCTTCACTTAAGTTGTTTGGGTCGAGAGTTAGAGGCGTTGCCTAGCATGAAACAAAATTACTGCAGCACACTACGCACGACCACATTGTCCTTCTATACTTTTTTCATTATTCGCAGTGACTGCTGGTATATATACAATACAGTACACTCATTTTTTTACATGTTTTTACTTATCAAATATTTTGTTACTCAGCCTGCCATATCTCTGCGCTGATCTCATTAAGCCGCTCTGGGCATTTGCATTTCAGATCGGACCATTTCCCCTGGATCTGGCCCGGGGTCCGCATGGTGTGGAAACAATGGCGCAGGCCTTGGATCACCTCCTTCTTGGATGGCGATGTGTGCCATCGTAAAAACTCTCTATGTCCATAAGCCAGATAAGGAATTTCAGCTAAATGATGAGGATCGCCTGGATGCCATTTTCGAATATTGATAAATAAATAGTGGCTCACCACTCAGTGATAATGGAAAAAGGTCAAAATAAAGTGTATGAAAAATGTGATGAGCACTCTCTACACCTGGTACAGAAAGAATCAATGTCTGAAATTCTTCTAAATTAATGTACTTTTTATTGGAAAAACATATAAAAGTATATAAAAAATAGATATAAAAAATAGATATCAGAATAGCAATAATGAACAAATGTAGTTTTAAAAATTGATCCAATCAATGTATCATCTATAATAAAACATAATGTATAGAGATAAACAAGTATATATGTTCAAAAAGCATATAAATTAAAAAATAGCAAAAAATAGTCCAATTTACTTGCAGATATTTTACAGATATTTTATGCTGGGTCCCTTCTGCCTTTTGCCATTTATAGTGCTTCAAAGGCCTCCACTAATACAGGGATGCAGGTACCAAGCATGCATATTTTGGGGCCCAGAATGCATGTGGAACCAAACACCCCCTGATTATACGGAAGCCAAGGTTGGCACATAACAGGTAGGAAATAGTGTTAGGTTCCCGTTCTACAGAGATCACCTTGACGATTTGGTGGACGGGCCCAGATAATTTTGTACAAAATATATTTGCCAAGAATCTCTAATTTACCAAACAAGCATAGCATTAGCTCCAGAATACTTCATATCTCTATGGCATTTTGTGCTTTATCTGGTTAGCAGTGTGCCGTTGCATTGTATGTATTTTCCTTTCCTTGTGCAATCAGCCATAGCAATGTGCACCTGCGCACTGGGATGTGCTGACTGAAATCCCCTTTTTTTCATTGATTTGTGCAATATCTGCAAGTAAAATAAGCTATGGGAGTTCAAACACAACATAGTCACAACAGCTCTATTACTGCACATGAAGTGGCATCACCAGATGCAGTGGAAAAATAGAATTGGCCAGCAATAGTAACAAAACTATCTTTTTTATCTGTGTCTTCTTAGCCAGGCTGTATCCACATACAGTACGCTGTCCTTGTCATCATCATCTTTATTTACTGCTTTTCCCTCTTCCACTCTTTTGTCAGCCCTCAATAAAGGAATGTGTAGCCAGGAAAAAACGAGCAGGGACAGTACATGTACTTCACAGCCCATTGGGTCACGCAGCCCCCCAGCTACGGGCACAGAACACCCTTCTATTTGTGTTGTGCTTTCTCCGTGTCCTATTTAATTGACATATTTTTGTGCCCAACAGAAATAGGGCAGAGCATTGCTTCCATTCCTCCTTCCATCTGTTATATGTGGAAAGTGGGAAGCATTGCCATTTTGTGGTATAACTATACAAACCTGGGCGAGAACACCTGCACAGTGGATCTGTTGCTAAAGTGCATCAAGCAGCAAGTATCCCACTGGCTGTTTCCCTACCAACTCCAACTGTGCAAGGTGGTGAGCAACAATGACAGGAACACCATGGATACACAATTACACATTCTCCCCCCATGGCGCATGTGATAAATTTAGCAGTCCTCCTGGACTTACAGCAACAGAACAGACTACTATTGTACTAGTTGATCCACAATTTTTTTTAACTCAATGGAATTCAATCTTTTTCTTGTGATACACCAAGCTGACACAAATCAACAAATGGAACTGGACCACTTAGCTCTTGCTGTACTGTCTTGTTGTTTAGTCTCCAGTGTCATCCCAGAAAGGGTTTTCAGTGCAGAACGTGGCTTTTCAAAATTAAAAGGCATGACTTTAAGAGGTTTTTCAAATATCTTCAGCTAAGACCAATGAATAGACTGCCATTGCTGATAGTGGCTAATTATTGCTGGCCCGATCATGCCACTGCCTCGGTCTGCCGACCAACATGTTCTGTACTGTATGGCTGCTGCTGTCACTGCCGCAGCAACTCTCCCTACTGCCACTAATAATACCCATTCACAGACACCTCTACTACTATCTACTGTTATTAGTCCTACACAGTCGCACAAACATATACCTGTCTTGTCTATCCCATGCTTTGCTGCTGCCTCTACTATTGCTGCCATATGCTATTATTACCTCTACATAGCTTACCCTTTCCAGTCACACTGTACTGCCACTTCTCCCAAATAAAAGGGATCATTTTTTCCAGGCTGTTTCAGAACAAGCCACTGTTTCTTCCGACACTAGCGAATGTGTATAATCAGGATCAGGCATCTCAATCCATTAAGGCATAATTTTTGGACCACTTGTTCAGAAAAAGCAGCTGTTTTTTTTTTAACCAGTAATACTGTATGTGTATAATCACCACCTGCCCCCAATAAGGGACAATTTTAGAACATGTTTTATTTTAAAAGACATAACACTTGCGACAGTGCAGTGTTTTTTTTACGTAGGCTGTTTGCTAGCACGATCAACCATAAATCTACCCATAATGATATATGTAAGTGTCATTTTGACATTACAGTATTCAATATTTCAGTCATTGCATTAAAGAGCTTAACATAGGGATAGAAAGAGAGAACAAAAATAAAAAATAAAGACAAGAGAAAGACGATAGAAAAAAATGTGTAATGAGTGTAATACCAATTTTCAGGCCAGTTAGAGCACTTTTGATTTGGGTAGAACCGATTTGGACCCAAATTGAATATCATACATTATATATGGAGTGTTCACCAGAATAGGGCACGGCCTGCTATAACCATCTAGCTGTAACAAAGTATAATGTCAACCAATGGCCAGCTCTCAAGTAATTAGTAGTGATGATTGAGCACCCCGATGTTCGGGTGCTCGGGTGCTCTGGCCGAACACTAGGTGGTGCTCGAGTGCTCGGCCGAGCACCCCAGTATAATAGAAGTCAATGGGAGAAGATCAGGCACCCCCTGCTCTGCAGAGGGGAGGGTGTCTGGTTCATAGGGAAACATCAGAAAATGGTGGAAATACCACTGAAATGGTTAGGGAACAGCATGGGGAGGATGTCTGGATGCATCTTGGACAAAGTCGCTGCTACTTTTACAGAATGACAAAAATACCCCCCCAAAACCCAAGATAACATCGATTTTACAGGAAGTATTGTTAGGAAACATAGATTTACTTGTACGTTAAGCGCAAGTGCTGCCAAAAATTACACGGATGAGGCACTCCCATACAACCGGTATATCATATATAAGTGGGCCTCATTCACATTGTGGTATAATTGTGGGACCCGACACTCATAAAGCCTATGCACTAAGGGAAAGGGCTGCCAAAAATTGCAAGGAACAGGCACTTCAATACCCCTTTATTACACAAAAAGGACTGCATCAGACACACCCTTGAAAAATTATGATTGATGGCCTGCTTCTAACACGCAAAAACAATAGTGGTGACGTGCTGCTGCTGAGCTGACCGTGTTAAAAATTATGGGTGACATGCTGATGCAGATCAAACAGTCCTAAATTTAAGGTTGACATGCTGCTGCCCATCAAACTGTCCCAAATTTAAGGTTGAGATGCTGCTGTCCATTAAAATGTCCCAAATTTAAGGTTGACATGCTGCTGCCAAGCAGAACGTCCAAAAAATTTACGGGTGGCACGCTGCTGCTCATCAAACTGTCCCAAATTTAAGGTTGACACGCTGCTGCCCATCAAACTGTCCTAAATTTAAGGTTGACACGCTGATGCCTATCAAACTGTCCCAAATTTAAGATTGACACGCTGATGCCTATCAAACTATCCCAAATTTAAGATTGACACTCTGATGCCTATCAAACTGTCCCAAATTTAAAGTTGACACGCTGCTGCCAAGCAGAAGGTACAAAAAATTACGGGTGACACACTGCTGCTCATCAAACTGTCCCAAATTTAAGGTTGACATGCTGCTGCCAAGCAGAACGTATAAAAAATTTACGGGTGACACACTGCTGCTCATCAAACTGTCCCAAATTTAAGGTTGACACACTGCTGCCCATCAAACTGTCCCAAATTTAAGATTGACACGCTGATGCCCATCAAACTGTCCCAAATTTAAGGTTCACATGCTGCTGCCAAGCAGAACGTATAAAAAATTTACGGGTGACACACTGCTGCTCATCAAACTGCTTTCAAACTGTCCAAATTTAAGGTTGACACGCTGCTGCCAAGCAGAACGTATAAAAAATTTACGGGTGACACACTGCTGCTCATCAAACTGTCACAAATTTAAGGTTGACACGCTGCTGCCCATCAAACTGTCCCAAATGTAAGATTGACACGTGCTGTCCATCAAACTGTCCCAAATTTAAGGTTGACACGCTGCTGC
>ONZH01014101.1:0-13603 GCA_900303285.1 Rhinella marina | reverse complement strand
TCTATCTACTTGTTTGGCTATCTATCTATCTATCTATCTATCTCTTTTCTCTCTCTATCTAATGCTAAGCTGCTCTCTCTATGATGTCTGGCGACGCACTGACAAGATGTCGGCGTGCTCAGACACTTCAGGGTCTGTGGGGTGACGTTAAACATTTTTTTTTCACAGAAAACCAGGATACAAGGGATTATAGGAGTAATAATCCCTTGTATCCTGGTCTATTCTGTGAAAAAAGTACCGTTTTGCGTCACCGTTTTTTTTTAACCAGATTCGTTACGAACTTTTTCGTCACTGAACCAAACTTTTGGCAAAGTTCGTAACAAATCTGGTTCGTTACGGTTCGGTTCGCTCATCCCTAGTATTGAGTATTCACTCCATTTCTATGAAATATACGGTAATGGTGAGGGAAGGATTCAAAAGTTCTATTAGGCTATAGTTACATGTGAAATGAACCCACAAGAATGGTGGATTAAATGCAAAAACCTGTGTATGAAAGCCAAACAGTAAACAATTATGTAAAATAGGAAACTTCAGTTTACTCACACTCCCCACCCGGTCAGACATAGTGGTGGTGTCAGCCTCCTACTATCAGGTAACTGCTCCTTCAACTCATCTCCATCTTTTTGAAGTCCACTCTGTCTGCTTCTTCTCTCCCTGCAACCTCCAAATAGCTGTCATCTGCCGTCCACCAGGTCCTACTACTGCCTTCTACATCATGGGGGATTTCAACATCCCTATTGACACACACAACTCAACTGCCTCTAAACTCCTATCTCTTGCTGCCTCCTTTGGACTCACACAATGATCCTCCACAGTCAGCCACAGAGACAGACACACGCTAGACCTTGTCTTTACCTGCCTCTGGACCTTATCTAATCTCTAAATCTCTCCTCTTCCCCTCTCAGATCACAGTCTTCTTACATTCTCAACCACTCATCCTCAACTAAGGCTACTTTCACACTAGCGTTTTAAAAATTCCGGTATTGAGTTCCGTCATAGGGGCTCAATACCGGAATATAAACGCTTCAGTTTTGTCCCATTCATTGTCAATGAGGGACAAAACCTAAGCAAGTCTGAAGACACGGATCCGGAATGCATTCAGGAGCATCCGTTGCTCTTCAGTTCAGTTGTCCACATGACAATGCAGAGGGGCAATCGTGACCGTGTGAGCCGTATTGACGCTCCGAAGACCTGCCGGAGCATTAAGTATGTAAGTATGTAATGTTGTTTTATGTCTATTGTGTGTGTATGTGTATGTATGTATGTGTGTGGGGCCGGAGCGCGGTTCCGGCTCCACACATGCACTCGGCAGGCCTGATCCGGCAGCACCCTTCACCTGCCGGATCAGGCCTCCGCCAGTGTAAAGTAGCCTAACCTAGTCCATAAACAAGTACATCCTAATAGAAACCTCAAACACCTTTTCATTCACACACTCTCGGACTCTCCCTCACCGCCGCTGTCCTTTCAGGCACACATCTATACCCTAACCTCCACCTGCCACTTTCAACTTAAGAACATCTTATTCAAATGTCTTATTTGCTCCTTTCTCACCCCTGAGTCAACTAAAATGTTAGTGCATACCCTTGTCATCTCCCACTTGCACAACTGCAACATTATCCACTGTGGCTTCCTATCTAACACTTTTGCTCAACTCTAATCTATTCTCAACTCTGCTGCCCTGTTAATCCATCTCTCCCCTCTTTTCGCCTCTGTCTCCCCTCTCTGCCAATCTCTTCACTGGCTCCCCATTGCCCAGTGATATCAGTTTAAAATACTAACAAATACATATAAGGCCGTCCACAACCAGTCCCCTCCTTATATCTCAGACCTTTTTTCTAGATACATCCCCACACATAATCTCCGATCCTCACAGGACCTCCTCCTCTGTTCTCCTCTGATCTACTCTCACACATTTGACTACAAGATTTCTCTAGTGCCTCTCCCTGCTATGGAACTTCAAGCAGTAAAAGGAAAAGCAGCAGCACAGTAAGGTGAATGTGCGTGTAAAGTCATCAATATAACTCCAGGCCATGAGTTAAAGGTAGATATCCAAAATATAAAAGGATGAGGCAGCACTCGAGGCTTGTGCAAAGTGGTGGATCTTTATTTCATGCAACGTTTCAGCTCTCTCAATGGAGCCTTTGTCAAGCCTGTTATGGAACTTGCTACCCCTGCACATCAGACTCTCCCCAACATCCAGACATTCAAAAGTAACCTGAAACCCCACCTCTTAAGTAAAGATGAGCAAAGTTATTAAACATTTGATATGCCTGCTTTGCTGAATTTCACAAAGAATTCCTTTGTAGGTGGCGGGTGCAATGACTGAGAATGGCGATCGCACCTCTCCCCCCATCATGGAACCCTTCAGATGCTGCATTTATCGCTGATTGTGGCATCTGATGTTACAAAAGTGAACTTTCAGGGATTAATCTGGAAAAAAATCAATCTGCTTGCAGAGAGGCTGTTGCAGCCATCTTGATTTCACTCGGTGATGTGATCACTTCATCACACTGGCTGGCACAGTGACATCATTGATGACGTCACCCCACCCTACCAGTGTGCTGCCGTGTTGACGTCACATGTCACCCCGTGCAAGATTTTGTGCGGTATCTTTAATAAAGTTGGCTGTGACAGCCTCTCCGCAAGCAAATGGTTGAGGTAAGTATGTTGTTTTTTTTGCTGCCATTTCAGGAAAAATAGATTTTCAGTGACTCAAATATTAGTTTGGCTTTGATTCACTCAACACTAGCAATAAGCATGCTGCCACCACACAGCTAAATGAGCAGCCTTTACCCTCACCTGTGTTCTTTCTTCTTCCCTTGTAGATTGTGATCTCTTGCAGGCATGTTCTTTTCCCAAAATCACTGAGATATAACTTTTAATAATAACCCTAAAATTTTTCCACATACAGAAGCAGACAAAGCATATAATAGAATTGGGTATCTACTGTGTCAGGAAAGGTATCAATCAAGATGCAAACAGTTGCCACTAAAGTGGGAACTGATAGTATCCAGCCTTATTCATTGAGGCGATCACTTTGTCAATTCACACTGTAAGGGTCGGTGAATGTCAGGCACTGCAGTAGTGGATCCAATTAGATGAAAATAGCATATCCCAATAGAGAATAATCCACTGATAGGAAAATGGGACTTTTTCTCTAGAGGTACTACAAGATTCTGCCTAAATGCGGAGTGATCGCCCCAAAAGGGGCGGCCCCACTTCTCGGTGGCTCACTCTATAAATAAATGTCCCTTCCTAACTATTATCATTCCCATGAAGCACATATACCTATTTAAATCAAAAATGCCAAGTGTTTACCCTTTACAAATGAGAGTAGGTTCATAAGGGAACCGATGAAAGTAGAGCACAATGGCTCAAAAGATACGTGAAGCCAGTGGGTAGTCTCATCTGCCCCCATGGTGCTGTACATCAACAGGGGATAAACATACATAATATAAAAATACAGAGGGGGAGCAGACCTGTGCATCACATTCAGTTTACCCCTCTTATAAAGATATTATTGTCTTTGTACCTAACTAAACTTAATTAAGGCACATGAGCACTTATCTTGACTTCACGAGCATAAAGGCGTGTCATGTGACTGATCTAATCCTACACACACCATTCTTAAAATTAAATAACATTTATGCTTATGAAAATATGTAGAAGTCTGGGTTTTGCTCTGCCTTTTCTAAAATTCACATCCCACATATCCCTTGGTTAAACTTTATGAACTTATGCCTTTTTTCAAGCGTATCAACTATGTAACTATGTTAATGCAGGGTTGAGACTAGAATGGAACCCTATAGAAAAAAGAAATGGAGACACGCTTCGCTCGCCTATGAGAATGTAAAGCAAGAGGCATGGACCACGTTGGGAAAAGGTGCAGGATAATTATGAAAAAACAAAGAAAGAAAAGTCCAGCTTCCAAAAAATAGTGATAGACTTTATTCCGAGTGCACAGTAAAAGCCAGAGTTCTTATCTACGCGTTCCAGATCTTCTAATACCGATCCTTCCTCATGACAAAAAAGAACACATAGAGGTGAATTTAAATAGCCATGTCTGCTAATTACAAGCAGCTGAAATGTAAAAGAATATGCCCACATATGCAAATTGAAAACAATTATGAAAAACAGCATTAGTATAAATGCATAAAAATCAAATACATACCATCTAAAAAGAGGGAAATACACATTGCATGAGACTACAGGTAATTAGTAATGCAAAATTAAATCATGCTTGCGATTCATACCCAAAGGAACACAGGAGCCCATATGGAAAATCTCCACCCCTACTAGGGTGATTAACACTTTCCAGGCCCTGAACATGGAATGCAATGTCTCTCCCTAATGAATTACTGAATAATGAAGACTAACTGCCGAGACATTTCTGCTTTTAGTATGTGGTATGTCTGAAAGATGCTTATGCACTCTAACCTTTAAACTATTAGTGGTGCAACCAACATATTGAAGATGACAAATAGAATATGTAATAGTAAGATAGTAACATAGTTTATAAGGCTGAAAAAAGAGATCTCTCCATCTAGTTCAGCCTGTTTTCCTACAAGTTGATCCAGAGGAAGGCAAAAAAAACCCTGTGAAGTAGAAACCAATTTTCCCCACTTTAGGGGAAAAAATTCCTTCCCGACTCCAATCAGGCAATCAGAATTACTCCCTGGATCAACGACCCATCTCTAGTAACTATAACCTGTAATATTATTACCCTCCAGAAATGCATCCAGGTCCCTCTTGAACTCTTTTAGTGAACTTACCATCGCCACCTCCTCAGGCAGAGAATTCCATAGTCTCACTGCTCTTACCGTAAAGAATCCTCTTCTATGTTTGTGTACAAACCTTCTGTCCTCTAGACGCAGAGGATGTCCCCTCGTCACAGTGCTGGGGATAAATAGATCATGGGAGAGATCTCTGTACTGACCTCTGATATATTTATACATAGTTATTAGATCTCCCCTCAGTCGTCTTTTTTCTAAAGTGAATAAGCCTAATTTTGATAATCTTTCTGGGTACTATAGTCCACCCATTCCAGTTATTACTTTAGTTGCCCTCCTCTGAACTCTCTCCAGCTCTGCTATGTCTGCCTTTTTCACAGGAGCCCAGAACTGTACACAGTACTCTATGTGTGGTCTGACTAGTGATTTGTAAAGTGGCAGGACTATGTTCTCATCACGGGCATCTATGCCTCTTTTGATGCAACCCATTATCTTATTGGCCTTGGCAGCAGCTGTCTGACACTGGTTTCTACAGCTTAGTTTGCTGTTCACTAAAATTCCTAGGTCCTTTTCCATGTCAGAGTTACCTAATATTTTACCATTTAGTATGTACTGGTGACTTGCATTATTCCTTCCCATATGCATAACCTTACATTTGTCAGTGTTAAACCTCATCTGCCACTTCTCTGCCCAAGCCTCCAGTCTATCCAGATCCATCTGTAGCAGTGTACTGTCCTCTTCTGTGTTAATTACTTTACACAGTTTAGTGTCATGTGCAAAAATTGATATTTTACTGTGCAAACTTTCTACAAGATCATTAATAAATATATTGAAGAGAATAGGGCCCAATACTGACCCCTGTGGTACCCCACTAGTGACAGTGACCCAATCTGAATATGTGCCGTTAATAACCACCCTCTGTTTTCTATCACTGAGCCAGTTACTTACCCACATACAGACATTTTCTCCCAGGCCAAGCATTCTCATTTTATATACTAACCTTTTATGTGGTACCGTGTCAAATGCTTTGGAGAAGTCCAGATATACGACATCCATTGATTTGCCGCGGTCCAGTCTAGAACTTACCTCCTCATAGAAACTGATTAAATTGGTTTGAGATGACCGATCCCTCATGAAGCCATGCTGATATGGAGTTATTTGCTTATTTTCATTGAGGTACTCCAAGATAGCATCTCTTAGAAAACCCTCAAACAGTTTACCCACGACAGATGTTAAACTTACCGGCCTATAGTTCCAGGGCTCTGTTTTTGGACCCTTTTTGAATATTGGCACCACATTTGCTATGCGCCAATCCTGTGGAACGCTCCCTGTCAGTATAGAGTCCTTAAATATCAGAAATAAGGGTCTGGCGATGACATTACTTAATTCTCTTAGGATACGTGGGTGTATGCCATCCGGTCCTGGCGATTTGTCCATTTTAATCTTTTTAAGACGCAACTCTACTTCTTCCTGGGTCAGACAGGGCATTTTTAATGGGGAATACAATATACTACATAAGTGGTGTTACAATTAATGTATTGATTTAGTTGATACATACGTTGGTTGGCTATAGAATAAATAGAAGAACCAATCTGTAAGCAGTTGCAACAAGTGCATACATGATGGCCACATTTGTAATTGCCCTTGTATTTTAACCACATAGCTTCCTTATGTTTTTTGTCAGAAAACATACTTGGGCTTATTTTCTGTGCAAACATGGGTGCACGACAAGCAACACATTTAAAGGAAATCTGTAACCAGGAAAATTGAATTAAAGTCTTAGCCTAAAAGCACTTTGACCATATTTCCAGATGTGCCTTTTTTCCAGTAATAGATGTTTTCTATCTTCTGAAAATCCAGTTTATTTGGTATGCAAATGAGCCAGTAAGGTGCCCAGAGGGGCGTCACTCTTCCAGAAAGGAGCCCAAGCACGCCTCCTGCTAGTACTCAAGCCTGCTCTCATGCTGGGAGCAGGAAAAAGGGGGGCAGAATTATGGCTTGAATGTGATGTAGGAGGCGTGGGTGGGCTCCTTCCTGCAAGAATGACACCTCTCTGGGCACCTTAATGGCTCATTTGCATACCAAATAAACTGGATTTTCAGAAGATAGAAAATATCTATTGCTGTAACAAAGGCACATCCTGAAATAAGGTAGTAAGTGCCATTAGGCTATGGCTTGACTTCAATAGTGATTATCCTGGTGACAGATTTCCTTTAATTCCTGCGTCAATTATATTCATCCAGTGCTCGTCATGGTTGAAGACTGGTAGATGTTTTTTTTTAAATATTGCATGTCTGCGGATACTCAACACTATAATTAGTGGCGAACACAGAAATGTAATCATTCGTACTCCCAGTGTTTTTTCTCCTATCCTGAGAATGGCTGGGGAAGATAAGATCAGCTCAGGATTTTAGTAAGGCCAGTTTCCTGGATCGTTCAAGAGTCCATTTAGGGTACATCCACATAGATAATCTGCTGGCTACTAACTTTCTCTCCCTTTCAAAAATGTCATCACCAGAGCAATTACGTCTTGCTCTAATCAATTCCCCATTGGGGATATTATTTACCACATGATTGGGATGGCAAGTACTAGTACTTTTCGCAAGGATACTGCCGGAAACACGCCTCTTGTTGCTACATAATGCCATCCCAATCATGTGGTAAATAATATCCCTAAGGGAGAAATTGATTAGAGCAAGATGTACCGTAATTGCTCTGGTGATGACATTTTTGAAAAGGAAAGTAAGTTAGTAGCCGGCAGATTATCTATGCGGTAGTACCCTAAAAGTTGACGGGCCATGTTCATTTTTACTATGATATTTTTAGTAGAATATAGCACTACATACCTATTACATCCTCTGATGTAAAGGCTAAAGTGGGCCAAAGATATGTGCCTCAGGGGCCGCATGAAGTCCGCGGACTGAATCTTTGAGATACCTGCCCTAAATGTTAAACAGAACTAGTAAATATAACTCTATCTGCATAAAGAAGTTCTGTGTTACTATCCTCTCAAACACTGGCAACACTGACCTGGAGTTGTAATGTTTTTTTACTGTTGGTACTAATGGTTTATGGATCTACAGGTCACCTGAAGATAAGCAAAATAATAATATGCCATTAGAGAATGTATGTCAATATCTCAAATCCTAACTGGACAAAGTCAAAACTTAAACTTCAAAAATGTAACATTTTCCTTGTACTGTAGCTAAGAATCCATCATAGTATACTGGTTTGTTAAACAACAGTTATAAAGCTTGTTTCCGTTTCCAAACCTAGATAATAATTCACTGAATATTCCGGTTACATTTCACATAATACCTGCAGTGATTCTTCTATTTAATATATTAATGTGGTATTACATAATGTGATCAGTGAGGTATATACTGATTGTCTGTTTGTCTATTGTATAAGTAGGTTTGGTCTCTTTGGGAAAATGTAGTCCTGCCAACAAACTCAGTTGCTATGGTGAACTGACAGGCAGTTGTAGAGTGCATAAAAAAGAACAACTGTTAAAATATAAAAGATTTAAAGAGCAAACATTTTATACATACAAATCTGTGCAGAGCCAGGATAAAAAAAAATAAAATTATCATTCTTCTCATTTACTTCAAGTAGAAAACATTTTGAAGATTTCTTACTTCTTTTTATATTTACATTTTATATTTTTAAAGGGGTTGTCAGCTTACAAGAATTGTTACTCACCTTTTGATCCCCTACCAATCCCATTTCAACGCTCCCCAGGCTCCTCATTGTTCTCTGCTGCCCAATCCCTTTTAACAGAAAATGCCCTCTCAACCAATCATTGGTCTCACTGGTGACCTTCCTCAGAGGTCATTGGCTGAGCTTGCAGTTCCCGTATGTTGAGAGGGACCAGGAAGCAGAGAACAGTGAGGGACTTTGGCAGCATTGAAATGGGGCTAGTGGGGGATCTAGAGGTGAGAAACAGGTTGTGAGTGCTTGTTAAGCCATTGTAAGTTTATTTATTTATTAATTAATTAATTTATTTATTTTTCACTAGACAACCACTTTAACTCCTTCTACCCTGGGCCTGTTTTCACCTTCCTGCCTAGGCCACTTTTTGCTAATCTGACATGTGTCACTTTATGTGGTAATAACTTTGGGACACTTTTATTTATCCAGGCCATTCTGTTTTCTCATGAAACATTGTACTTCATGACAGTGGTAAATTTGAGTCAATATATTTTTCCTTTATTTAAAAAAAAAATCCAAAATTTACCAAAAATTTGGAAAAATTCACAATTTTCTAAATTTGAATTTATCAACTTTTAAGACAGATAGTAATACCTCATAAAATAGTTATCAGTCATCATTCCCCATATGTCTGCTTTATATTGGCATCATTTTATAAATGTTATTTTACTTGTTTAGGATGCTAGAAAGCGTAGAGGTTTAGAAGCCATTTTTCAAATTTTCAATTCAACAAAATTTCCAAAACCATTTTTTTAAGCACCAATTTAGATATAAAGTGATTTTGAGGGGCTTACATAATGGAAACCACCCATAAATTACCCCATTTTAAAAACTACACCCCTCAAATTATTTAAAACTGACGTTACAAACTTTGTTAACCCTTTAGGGGTTCTACAAGAATTAAAGGAAAATGGAGGCGAAATTTCAAAATTTCCTTTTTTATGCAGATTTTTCATGTTAATCATTTTTTTCTTGCAACACAGCAAGGGTTAACAGCAAACGAAACCTCAATATACATTACTCTGATTCTGCAGTTTACAGAAATACCCCATATGTGGTGGTAAACTGCTCTATGAGCACGTGGCAGTAGTCAAAAGGAAAGGAGCGCCATATGGATTTTGAGGGCAGATTTTGATTTGATGGTTTTTAGGCACCATTTTGTATTAAAAGAGACCTTGACGCCCCCCCCCTACAGTGGAAACCCTCAAAAAGTGACCCCATTCTATAAACTACACCCTTCAAAGAATATATTATGGGGTGTACTGAGCACTTTGAGCCCCTAAGCGTTTTACGGAATTTGGAAACACTTGGCTGTGAAAATGAAAAGTTTCATTTCTTCCAATAAAATGTTGCTTTAGCCCCAAATTTTTCATTTTCACAAGGGCTAACATGAGAAAAAGCACCCCATAATTTGTTCCCCATTTTCTCCTGAATACGGCAACACCCCATATGTGGTGGTAAACTGCTGTGGGGGCACATGGCAGGACTCAGAACGGAAGGAGCGTCATATGGATTTTGAAGCACATATTTTGATGGATTGGTTTGCGGGTGCCATTGGTCTTTATTTTTTTAGTTATTGTCTTATGTGGGTTCTTATTTTTTGTGGGATGAGGTGACCGTTTCATTGGTACCATTTTGGGGTACATAAGACTTTTGATCGCTTTGTGTTACACTTTTTGTGAGGCAAGGTGACAAAAAAAGGGTGTTTTGGCATAGTTTTTTCTATTTTTTTCACAGCATTCACCTGAAGGGCAAATCATGTGATATTTTAATAGAGAAGGTTGTTATGGACGTGGCGATACCCAATATGTCTAACATTTTTATTTTTGTTAAGTTTTACACATTATATGCATTTTTGAACAGAATTAAATCTTGTTTTTGTGTTGCCATTTTCTGAGAGCCATATTTTTTTTTATTTTTCAGGTGATTGTCTTAGGTAGGGTCTTATTTTTTGTGGGACGAGATGACGGTTTGATTGGTACCATTTTGGGGTAAATATGCCTTTTTGATTGCCTGCTATTACACTTTTTGTGAGGGAAGGTGACCAAAAAATGGCTGTTTTGGCACTGTTTTTTTTTTGTTTTTTTTTACTGTGTTCACCTGGTGGGGTGGATCATGCCGGTTAATATGGACTCGCACATACCTAATATGTTTACTTTTCTTTTTTTCCTTTTTAAAAAAAATAAAAAATTAACTTTAATTTGGGAAAAGGGCGCTTTTTTTTACTTGAAACTTTTTTTTTTTTTTAAAAAACCTTTATTTTTTAACTTTTTTTCCCACTTTTTTATCACACTTTTTTAACTTTTGGGGGTCTGATCCCCTTTACAATGCATTACAATACTTCTGTATTGTAATGCATTGGCTGTAAGTGTATTAGAATGCTGCCCATGCACAGGTACATTTACATAAATTAGCAATCAGCAATTATGCCAGATGAGGAGACGGCAGAAGAATTATACGTGAACTGCCATTCTGTAAAGCGCCCGTATCTTTCGCCTGTCCGCCACAATCTCCACGCAGGGGATTACGTGGAGTATACCCCTATGGAGAGCCTCCAAGGCCCCTTTGCTACTGGGGTGAAACTCCTTACGCGACAGCTACTCCTGCAGCACCCCTGGAAAACTAGACTGAGGAGACCCAGGCTGCAAAAGAGGCTCGGTGTTCCCATGAGACCAATGATGGGACTCTGCGATCTCTAGCTCCATCGACCTCTCAGGAATGGTCTTGGAAGTGACCGGGCGGTCACACTGACAAGGGCCGTGGCAAATTGGGCCTTGCTCTTTACCTTTTAGGGGCCAGATCCTCCCGCCGGCATACAAGGTGACAGAATATCCGGCTGTAAGGGCTCCGGTAACGGTCTTCCGCGAGTGGCGGACTGTGCGGCCTGTACTTGCCATGGCAGTTGGTATTGTACCACCGATGGCTGGTACACGAAACTGTTGGTGGTCATCTGTCCCACATGAAGGATCGGCGGCGGTGGCAAATCTGGTATCAGGGGTTCCAGCTGAGCTTGGGATTTCTCCTCAGATCACAGAGTCCCATCATTGGTCTCATGGGAACACCGAGCCTCTTCTGCGGCCTGGGCCTCCTCAGTCCAGTCTTCCGGGGTGCTGCAGGAGTAGCTGTCGCGTAAGGAGTTTCACCCCAGTAGCAAAGGGGCCTTGGAGGCTCTTCATAGGGGTATACTCCACGCAATCCCCTGCGTGGAGATTGTGGCGGACGGGCAGGAGATACGGCCGCTTTACAGAACGGCGGTTCACTTCTGCCGTCTCCTCATCTGCGATAAAACCAACTCCCCGTTCGACACTGAACCACGTAAACGGTACCCTTTCTGTGCTCCAGCTTGGGGTCACCGGACCGTGGGTGCTCCAACACTTGCACAACTCACTCCTCTACCAACTTTTTGTATTCCCAGAGGGTCAGGGCGCTCCGGGTGACAGCTTCGGGGACGATCACATTTTGGCGAAGGGAGTAGTCCTTGTGCGGTGGAGTGGGAACTCCTGCCACCTCCGCCGCATCAGTCAGCGGAGTGAACACCTCAGCGAGCACCTCAACCGACTTTTTAGGCTGCCGGATATGTTGAGAGACGAAGATCTCCTCCGGTTCCTTCTCCTCATAGGAGTCGGTGCCCCACACCATGCCTCCCCAGTCAGGGCCTTGCTGTCTCGCCATCTTAATTGCTTGAGTTGCCTCGTCTTCCTCTCGCACTGTAGAAGGGGGCGGAGCTACCGGGGAGGAGTCTTCATCGCTAATTAATTGAACTTATACACAACAGCGTATAAAGTAACTTATACGTAGCAATAGCGTATAATTTATAGGACAAACTACGTAGCGAATGTGTGCAAAGCCGAAGCGAATCACCTAATATTCGGATTCGCTTTGCAGCTTAAAATTCCCAAGATTCGATACGAATCAACGAATCGGCGAATTGATTCGCTCATCTCTAATTATGTCACCGTTATCAAATACATTCCAGACCTCTAAGGATTACATATTATCATAAATCAATATAATGCTATGGTACCCCAGGAGTGCTAGGACGGGAGCTGCTGCATACTCACGCTCCAAGTCTGATGTGTATAACTCGATCGTCTGAAAGCAGCCTCTGTTTGGTGAAGGTTCTTTATGAATGCCCATGCACAGATACATTCACATAAATTAGTAATCAGCAAATATTTAATAATGCTGAATTCTAGGAGTGCATTCACATATAACCTTTTTTATGCTGCAATTACCATGAAATTGTAAGAAACATACAGCATTTTTGCAAAAATACAGCATTTTGCTGCAATTTTTCATTAATTGTACAAACAAGCAATGTGTGAATGCATCCTTTATATTAAAAAAATAAAAAATAAAATACTAAATACAGATACGACGTCTCTCTTTTGAATTCACTCCTGGTTTTGGCTTCCAAAACTGCATGCAGAAACCTGACCGTGTGGCTGTATCCTTGTGTATATGGTCAGTTTAAGTCTCACTTCGCTTTGGACTGATATCCATTGTGGTTTTATGGCAAAGCATTGCAAAGTAGTTTGCAGTGTCATTCTCTCCATGAAAAACTCTGACAGTATGATTACAATGTCATCATGGCTTCCGTGCAGCTCTTTGACTAGGCCGCCATAAATAGTTACAGCTCAAGGAACAAGACGATGAAAAATTAGAACAAGTTGCTTGTCACTAAGTCCCAAAACAGTCTAGTCACTAAGGGGTTAATATAGCATTTACTTTTATTTTACTGGGAACTTTGGGAATTTTCTTCATTGCAATGTGTGTATACTTTTTTATCTTTCTTTCTTTTTTTTTTTTATGATTTGTGATAATGTACTCTTTAATTTGGGTGACACCTTTTTCCCCTAAAAGTGTGGGGAGAAATGGCAGTATGTCTTATAAAGCGAATGCTAGTAAGCAGTAGGCACAGGGAGCAGTGAATAGAATGCTCCTGGTGCAGACTAAACTCACTACTCCCTGTTCCTCTCTGGATGCCATGCCACACTGTCCTAACTGGGTACAATGTGCTGTGCAATGTCAGGTCACAGTGCAACGTGGGTCTGGAGAAGAACAGGGAGCAGGAAGAGCGTTGGGATGTGCATTGTGGTGGTGGAGCAGGAGAAGTCTGTTTATTTAATTATTTTAAATGCGAGGCCGGCCTCCATTCATCC
>ONZH01014100.1:0-22977 GCA_900303285.1 Rhinella marina | reverse complement strand
AAGGGGCACGTATCTGAGAATACCCTTAATTGTTTGGGTGGAGTTAGAGGCGTGGCCTAGCATGAAAGAAAATTGCTGCAGCGCACTATGCACACCGCCCTCGTAAAAGTGCCACTGCCAACTAATGAAAAACGTATAGAAGGACAATGTGGCTCACTGGCCTGGTATATATAATACAATACAGTACACTAACTCTTTAACATGTTTTTACTTTTCAAATATTTTGTTTCTCACCCTGACGTATCTCTGCGCGGAACTCAGTAAACCGCTCTGGGCACTTGAACTTTAAATCGGACCATTTCCGCCGGATCTGGCCCGGGGTCCGCACAGTGTCAAAGCGATGGCGCAAGCCTCGCATCACCTGCTGCACTCCTTCTTCTGCTGGTTCGGGTGGCGGTGTGTGCCATCATAATCCTGCTGGTCCATCAGCTTGACCATGTATTTAAGCTCTCCAGAGCTAAATGCTGAAGAACGCCTGGATGCCATTTTGAAAACTTCGCTCTGCCTATGAGGACTGCACGCCGCTGCGTGGCGTTGTGCGTGCCTGCGTATTACGCAATCGCTAGACAATAGTACGCTAAAGAGTCATACGCACTTTGTACACTCATGCATACATATTCAGTTAAGTAGTGTACCTTAAACAACTGTATGTTCGTTATTTGTGCGGAAATGTTCGCAGAACACGACCAGAATAGCAAATATTTTGTAAAGCAACTTCCACCAAATAAATTGGCGACCTAGGACGAGAATGCTTGTCCTAATATGGCGTTACTTAACGCCCTAGGACGAGCATTCTCGTCCTAGGGTTAACGTGCTGCTGCTGCCCCGCTGCCGCAATCTGCAGCAGGGGCCCGGCTGATACTAACAGCCGGGCCTGTGCTGTACCTGCCAGCACCGGTGATTACATTGCGGCAGCTTTTTAAGCCATCGGGTCCCCGTGAGGCGGTGGGGGGGGGCCCGATGGTTGAGATGGAAGGCCCGATGCCTTGCCCAGAGGCATCGGGACTCCCATCTACGGAGCCCAGGAGACCCAGCCACAGCGCTGGGTCTCCTAGGCAACGGTCAGCGTCTCACAGTGTGAGACGCTGACAGTTGAATGCAGCACAATACAGATGTATTGTGCTGCATTCAATCAGGGATCAGACCCTGAAATGTTAAAGTCCTTACTGGGACATAAGTGAAATGTTAAAAAAAAAGTTAAATAAAAGTGTTTTAACAAAAAAATAATAAAGTTTCAATTAAAAAAAAGCCCCTTCCCCATAAAGAAACACATAAAAATAGAAAAAAAAAATAAAAAATATACATATTCGGTATCAACACGTCCGTAAAAACCTGCTATATTAAAATATCACATGATCCAGCCCGCCCGGTCAACACCGTAAAAAATAAAAAATAAAAACTGTCTAAAAAAAGTCATTTTTTGTCACATTTCATCACAAAAAATGTAATACCATGCGATCAAAAAAGCATATGCCCCCCAAAATAGTACCAATCTAACCATCATCTCATCCCGCAAAAAATGAGCCGCTACCCGAGACAATCGCCAAAAAAATAAAAAAACTACAGCTCTCTGACTATGGAGACACTAAAACATGATTTTTTTGGGTTTCAAAAATGATATTATTGTGTAAAACTTAAAAAAAATAAAAATAAGTATACATGTTAGGTATCGCCATGTCCGTAAAAAAATGCTCTACAAAAGTATTGCATGATCTCTCCCCTCAAGTGAACACTGTAAAAAATAAAAAATAAAAACTGTCTAAAAAAGCCATTTTTTGTCACATTTCATCACAAAAATTGTAATACCAAGCGATCAAAAAAGCGTATGCCCCCAAAAATAGTACCAATCTAATCGTCATCTCATCCCGCAAAAAATTAGCCCCTACCTGAGACAATCGCCCATAAAATAAAAAAAAACTACAGATCTCTGACTATGGAGGCACTAAAATGTGATTTTTTTTGTGCTTCAAAAATATTGTGTAAAACTTAAATAAATAAAAAAAGTATACATATTAGATATTGCTGCGTCCGTAACGACCTGCTCTATAAAAATATCACACGATCTAACCTGTCAGATGAATGTTGTAAATAACAAAAAATAAAAACAATGCCAAAACTGCTAGTTTTTGTTACCTTGCCTCACAAAAAGTGTAATATAGAGCTACCAAAAATCGTATGTACCCTAAAATAGCACTAACAAAACCGCCAACTTATCCCGCAGTTTCCAAAATGTGGTCAGTTTTTTGGAGTTTCCTACTCTAGGGGTGCATCAAATGTGACATGGCAACTTAAACTTTTTCCAGTGAAATCTGCCCTGGCGTTCCTTTCCTTCTGCGCCCTGCCGTGTGCCTGTACAGCAGTTTACGATGACAAATGGGGCATTTCTGTAAACTACACAATCAGGGTAATAATTACTGAGTTTTGTTTGGCAGTTAACCCTTGCTTTATTCTCAGAATAAAATGATTCATATGGAAAATCTGCCAAAAAAGTGAAATTTGGAAATTTTGGCTACATTTTCCTTTAATTCTTGTGGAACACCTAAAGGGTTAATAATTTTTGAATACCTTGAGGGGTGTAGTTTCTAAAATGGGGTCATTTTTGGGTGGTTTCT
Organism: Rhinella marina; assembly: GCA_900303285.1. NCBI lineage: Eukaryota > Metazoa > Chordata > Amphibia > Anura > Bufonidae > Rhinella > Rhinella marina. The sequence goes on along the minus strand of ONZH01014100.1, from coordinate 20,365 downwards.
ATGATGGAAGCCTCACAAAGTGACTTCAAACCTGAACTGGTCCTTAAAAAGTGGGTTTTGGAAATTTTGTGAATGTAATTTTCAAAGTGATCCAAACCTGAAGTAGACACATGGGGAATGTAAAGTCATAACTATTTTTGGAGGTATTACTATGTATTTTAAAAGCAGCGAAATTGACATTTGGAAATTTGCAAATTTTTCTAAACTTTTTGGTAAATTTGGTATTTTTTTTATAAATAAGAATGAAATATTTTGACTCAAATTTACCACTGTCATGAAGTACAATATGTGGCGAGAAAACAATCTCAGAATGGCCTGGATAAGTAAAAGCGTTCTAAAGTTATCACCACATAAACTGAGACATGTCAGATTTGCTAAAAATGGCCTGGACCTTAAGGTGAAAAATGGCTGGGTCCTTAAGGTGTTAAGAACAAATCATTTATTTATAAATTCTGTTTTCACAGTTTGTTATGGGTTATGGGATAGGGCTAGAGGCTGCAGTGTGGCATGTAGTATTATTCTATTATTTTCTTAATTAGTTTTTTTAATTGTACACTTTATGCCTTGCATACCCCCGCCTTACAAATCACTACTTTTTTTTTCTGATTTCTCCTGTAACTGGGGCTGACACATTATGGCCAGTTAGTTGGAGAATACAGCCCCCATAGACGTTTTACAAGGTTGTACTCACTGCAGAACTGATATGCTGATTTGGGCCTGCTAACTACTGGGACTGGAGCACAAAGCAGCATTGCCACTTCCTGATCTGTATACACAGCGCTCATTGAGCACTGTGTATACAGCAGTGGTGAAGTTAAGAAACTATCCCATCCTGTCTATGGGGATCCCTGCTGTCACTAACAGCAGGCTCCCTGCTCTTGCAGCTGCACGACTAGCATGCAGCTGTGATCTCTGCAAGAAATGTCTGTGCAGAGATATGTGACAACCGCCTAGATGTATATAGTCAAAAGGCAGTTGGCAAGGAGTTATGTTTTTTTTTAAGTTAAAAAAGGAAAAAAATACTCCACCTTAACCCTTTCAGGAATGGGCCATTTTCCATTTTTGTGTTTCTAATTCCTTGTCGTCCCGGAGCCGTATCTTTTTTATTTTTCCATTTACATAGCCATATGAGGGCTTGTTTTTTGCAAGATAAGTTGTACTTTCTAATGGAACCATTTAATATTTCATATAATGTAGTGGCAATCTGGAAAAAAAATTCGAAATAGGGTGGAATTGGAACCCCCTCCTCCACAATTCCACCACTGTTTTAGGCTAAGGCTACATGGTGACACATGGTGGATTTCTTGCAACTGCTGCGGCGATCCTATTCATTTCTATGGGATCCCCGCTACTCAGCAATCCTGCCTGCAAGGTGTCGTAGTCCTAGCCAGTAAAACTGACCTGATTACATTCGTTTTCTGAGTCAGTATGATTACAACAATACCACACTTACATATTTTTTCTTGTGTTTTAATACTGAAAAAAGTAAAAACGTTTGAAAGAATTAATTTTTTCTCATCATCACCATATTCTGACCCCCATAATATTTTTATAGTTATGTCTATTGAGCTGTATGGGCTTATTTTTTGCAAGGCAATCTGTTGCTTTCATTTATACCATTTAGGAGTGCGTATGACTTTTTGAACACTTTTTATTCAGTTTTTTGGGGGGGAGGTGAAGAAAATTTGGCATTTTAATTTTTTTTTTCATTATGGCATTCACCATACGTGGTTTGAATTTAATTTTTTTTATTTTTTTTTAAACTTTTTTTAAAAACTTTTTTCAAACTTTAACCCTTGGTGACTTTAACATGCAATTGTTCCATCACTTGTCCCACAGACTGCAGTGATTTAAAACTATATATACTATATTCCCATGGAAGCCTTGTCACCTGGAACTGTGGCAGTTTGGGATTCTTTAGCAGGACTCAGCCTACCAGCATGGAATGCTTTCCTGATTGCTGCCTCAGATGCTGTGGTTACAATTGACCATAGCATCTGAGGTGTTAAATGTCCACGATCTGCGTTATCGCCGATTGTATACATCAGCCCCAGGTGTCTGATGGAAACGGGTGCCATTTTTAAAGAACAGACTTCTGCTATACTGGTGGTCCTGAAGAGGTTACTATGGTTTTATACTCAGATATGTAGTTGCTTGCCTCATGTACATGTTGCCCATGCTTTTTTTCAGTTTGGACTCTCCTGACCAGTTTTTGCCATGTAAAAAAATCACTCTGATTTGGTCCCATCTTGTATGTAGCCCTTCGTTTACTGTATCCAACCAAACCCATGATGCACTTGTTCTGTCACAGCTACAGCACCACCCCAAACACCCAGCTAGTTTATAGCTCCTCCCACCCATCTAGTTACATAGACACTCCCCTGTCACTGTCCCTGTAGTAACTTTGACAAGCCCATGGACATGACATCACAGGAAATAAGAAAGAGCTGCAGGAACATGGCTATGTGACCAAAGCCCAGAACTGAAGATAGGAGCAATAAAGCTAAAAGAATTACATTACAAAATCACAGCTACCTTCACAAATTATTGTTTTAGAATAAATCTTTTTTATTGGTATTTTTCAATCGTATAAACATAAAATACAACAATAAGTACAATGAGTACAATAAGACGGAGGTCTCTGCATAGAATAAGTGTACAGTAGTAATGACATAGGTATTACTTATGTGTAGGCTCGACCAGTGGAGCCTAGTGCATGTCTGCCTGGATAATAATGATCACAATGACAGGAACAGACACGTAAGTGTTTGACTAAAGCATAATAAAGAAACATAACCAGTTCAAGAGAAAAAATAAACATTATAAGCATTATAAGTCAGGGGCAGGTCACTAGGTATCTCGACTTCAATATTACCACAAAGATCACTTGGCGTTATGGATTATAACTGTTGTTTAACATCCAAGGGCCCCATGTGTGATCTCTAGTTTTAGGAGATATCATGGTGTCAGGTAACAATCTTTCATATCTGCAGGTGGTATTTAAAGCGCTAATGGTTTCCATTAAGTCTGGGGGGTCAATAGATTTCCAATGCCTGGTTATCACCAACTTAGCGTGTAACAGAATATGTCCAGTAATACTTCTATAAGGATGCGGAATTTGGTCAATACCCAGAAATAATAATGCCAATGCTGGTGAAGGCAAGATATGGAGATCAGCGACTCGTTGAATCAATGTGAAAACCTGTTGCCAGTATGATGCAAGTTTTGGACAGGACCATAGTATGTGGTATAAAGATCTAGTTTGTACACACTGTCTCCAGCAGCATGAGGAGGTACCTGGGTAAATGACGCTCAGCCTTGAGGGGGTAAAATACCATCTAAGTATCGTCTTTAAACCAGCTTCATAATGGGTAGTGCACTTGAATGTGGATACTAAAAATGATATTGTGTTGACCCATTCCTCCTCTGAATATTGTTTGTGTAAATCTTGCTCCCAGGATAATATAGGAGTGGACTTAATTAGGGTGGATTTGTCACCTATCAGGGCATATATGTATCTAGTACAGTTTTTCCTGAACAACGATGGTTGTTGAAATAGCTTAAGAATATCAGAATTGCAATAGGGGGGGATTTCGGAGGAAGGATTTAAGACAATGACGAATCCTTAAATATGATAAGAATTCAGAATGAGGTAGGCCCCTCGTCTTGTGGAGAGATTCAAAAGGAATCATAGTAGAGTTATTAATCAATTCAACAGCAGATGAAATACCAGAGGCACACCACTTATGTAGATCGATATCTCCAATATATGCTTCTAAAACTGCTATGGAGATATGAGGAAGTAGTAGGAAACTAGGTGTTCCTTGAGATCGGTGGATCTGGGACCACAAATTTCCGGCGTCGGAGACTGTTAAAAGAGGAGTATGGTATTTGCCAGGTTTCCACACTGCCAAAGATAATCACGTAATGTGCCTTCAGTTAGGGAGTGGGACTCAATGTGTACCCACGATGTGGTGGAAGAGGGGTCCCACCATTCTCTGATAAAGGAGAGCCCAATGGAAATGTAATAGTCATTAATGGATGGTAGACCTATTCCCCCAGCCTTTTTCTTTCTGAGTAATATAGAATTTGCTATCCTTGGACGGGAGGCATTCCATATATATGAATTTAGGAGTATCTGTGCTGCTTTAAAAAAGGAGTTTGGAACTGGAATTGGCAGCGCTCTAAACGTATATATCAGTTTGGGTAGTGTCACATTTGAAATGAGGCAACTCTGCCCACCCAAGATATATCTTTCATGGCAAAATTAGCAAAGTCTTTGGACATAATATTAAGGAGAGGTACATATTTTCTCTGGTATTCCAGGGAGCATGGTGATGTGAGCTTAATCCAAGGTATGGTAGGAATGAGTCTTGCCAGTCTAATTGAAAGAGTCCTTTCAAGTATTGGAGTTCTGGTGTGGGGATGTTTATTGGAAGAGCCTGTGATTTAGAATTAATTATTTTGTAGAAGAATAACAAGCCAAATGTGGAGATGAGTGTGAAAGCTGCTGTCAGTGATCGTTTGGTTAGTAACAGTTAAAATAATGTCATCTGCATATAAGGAAATAATATGTGATTTACCTCCTATCTCCAATCCCTTCACATCTTCTTAGATGCGGATATGTTGAGCGAGAGGTTCTAAAGCCAATATAAATATCAAAGGAGATAAAGGACATCCCTGGGGGGATCCATTTGTTATGTGAAACTTTTCAGATAATACACCATTAACAAAGACCTTTGCTATAGGGTTTGAGTATAAACCTTGTACTGCGTTGATTATAGAGCCTGAAAACCCATCTTTCCCAAGACCGAGAAGGCATAAGACCATCTAAGCCGGTCAAATGCCTTCTCAGCATCTAATGTTATAGCTATCATTGGAGTTTTGTTGGTTTCAGCTATATTAAAAAGGTCAAATATACGTCTTGTGTTATCCGAAGCTTGTCTACCTTTAACAAATCCCGTTTGATCATCCTTGATTAAGTGTGGGAGGATTGGAGAGAGTCTAGTGGCAATTAGCTTTGCAAATATCTTAATGTCCGAATTGAGAAGGGAGATTGGTCTGAAATTTTGGGGGGAGTCTTCTGGTTTTCCAGGTTTGGTGAGCGTGACTATTAAGGCCATCAACATATCAGATGGAAACGCAGTTCCTGACATAACGTTTTGAAAAATAGTTAGTAAATGTGGGGTCAAAGGACCAAAAAAGTGTTTGTAATATTCGTTTGACAATCCATTGGGCCCTGGAGATTTGCCAGAAGGAAGGGAGGTGATTATTTTTCTCAATTCCAAGTGGGTAATGGGTGCATTTAGAGATTCTAATTGGGAGGGAGAAAGTTGGGGAAGATGTGCGTTCACCAAAAAGTCTTGAACCAAGGATTCGTAATTTGTCGGTGGGGTAATGGAGTCTTTAAAGGGAATCTGTCAGCTCTGAAACACCCTCCAAACTAGATTAAGCGGTGTATAGTGTAAGTGACATGGAGTCTGGTTATGTAATTTTTATCTTCATACTTGCTTCCATTCTGATGTTGTACTCCCACAAACCTACAGTAAAATGCACTCAGTGGACTCCAGAGCTCACTCACATAATGGAGAGGACTCAAAGAAGAGTCCACTCAATGCATTTTACTGCTGGCTTGTGGGAGCACAGCGTCGGAATGGAAGTGAGTATGAAGATAAAACTTACATAATCGGATTCAGCACCACTTACACTATACACCGCTTACTCTAGTTCAGGGGGTGTTTCGGAGATGACAGGTTCCCTTTAAGGCTGTACAGATTTGCATAATATAGGCAGAATTGTTCTGCAATATCTCTAGGGTCAAAAAAGCTTAACTCCAGAGGAATGGTGGAGCAGGAAAGGTATTTTAGTTTTAGTCTGTTGTTGCTTAAGCTTATTAGCTAATAATTTACCAGCCTTATTACCTTGTGCATAAAACCTGGCCTTTAGTCTAGTCAGAGATTTATGAAAATCTGTATGCAACAGTTGTCTAAATTTATTTCTTTCCTCACATAAGGTAGCAGATACAGCAATTGAGGGATGGTGTTGTTTGTTTTTTCTAATTGAGCAATCTTATCTAGGGATTGTTTAATGTGCTTTCCTCGTCCCTTCCTCTCTATATGGTTATATTTAATTAAAAGCCCTCTAATATAGGCTTTATGGGCCTGCCAGAGTACAAAGGGATCAGATACTGAGCCAGTGTTAAACTAAAAAAGAATTATGTTAATTCTGACAAAATCTCTGGTTTATATTTGGAGTGTGAAAGTAAATAAGTATTGTTCCGCCACACAGGTGACGGTTGGGTTTGGAATTGTTCCAAAACTGTCAATGTAATAGGGGCATGATCAAACCACTGGATAATGCCAATAGAAGAGGATACTGCATGGAACAAGACTGTATGGTCTACTATAAACATGTCAATGCGGGAATATGAGGAATGTATTGGGGAAAAGAAAGTAAAATCCCTTTCCTGACTGCGTTGAGCCCGCCAGACATCCACTCAGATCTCAGATTGTAAAAAGGGTAGTAGACCTGAAGGGGAGCGTCTGGAGGGGTTGGTAGAGTCTAAGGAGGGATCTGAAATTGTGTCACCACATATAACTAATTTGCCCTGTTTTACCTTGTGGACTCTTCTCATCACCTTGTGAAAAAATATTTGGCGTACATTGGGTGCGTAGACATTCACCAGGGTATAAATAATATTGTTCACCTTGCATACCAGGATGACGAATCTGCCTCTTTGGTCTACAATCTTTGATATAATGGAAAGAGAAACAGAGTTTTTAATTGCCACAAAAACCCCTTTAGATTTTTTTTACATTGTGTGCATGAATAATAGTGCGAAAGAGACGGTGTCTAATATGGCTTGCATCTGCCTGCAAGAGATGTGATTCCTGCACACAGATTATATCTGCTCCGCCTCTCTCCATAAGTAAGCACTTTTCTGTGGACAATTGAGCCCCTTGGTGTTAAGGGAAAAAAGTTTCAATCCCATAGCTTTGGGATGTGTCGCCAAGTGAAGCTGCTGTGATACCTAGAACCTGCAAAAACATTATATTCGTGAACAGTAACATATTCAAAAGGACTTTTAAATAAGTAAGAATCTGTAAAACAATAAAAAGTCCAAATCAAAACATCGCCATTAAAGGCGGAGGAGGGCGATAGTTCCATTATGAAGCCAAAAGCTCTGGAAGAATCAACAAATGCAAAAGCACTAGTCTAAAACCATACAACAGTGAGAAGTACCTATTACATTGATAAAGGTGCTGTACCTAAAGAACATTTGTCACTCTCCACTAACAGCAGAGGTGAGTAAAGTGGGAGATCAGGACTCCCTTATGTGAAACTTAAAAAGGATATACAACAGGATCATGTTGAGGATGACTTCAAGTATCTTCTTGAGAGAGTAGTCCCAGGTAACTGAGGAGGGGATGACCACATTATTTGCGTCGCAGCTGAGGAGATGCACGGTGATCATGTTGAGCCCTCGGAGTAAAGGGAGAAGGTCTTCTTGGGTCCATCGTAGAAAGATGGATCTGCCAAGTTTTTAATAGAGACTGTCCTTCTTCAAAGGAGCGGACTACATGTGTTTGACCACTTTTGGTAATCAGTAGTTTCAATGGATATCCCCATTTATATGCAAAACCACATTCCCTCAGGGTCATTGTAATTGGCAGTAGTAACTAGCGGCGTTGACGCAGCATATACGCAGAAAGGTCTGTATACAGACAAAGGGATTGAAATGGCACAGGTAGTGTACCTGCCTTTCTGGCGGCATTCATAACTGCCTCTTTTGTAGGAAAGAAGTGAACTCTGGCTAGAGTGTCTCTTGTAGCATCTGGATCAATATTTTTGGGTTTTGGAACCCTGTGTGCTCTGTCAATTATTAACTCTTGAGGAGTCAGATGAGGTAATAAAGCCAAAAAGAACTTTTGCAAGTAGGGAGTCAATTCTGAGTTGGGAATATCTTCAGGGATGCCACGGAATTTGATGTTATTTCTACGTGACCGGTCCTCAATATCTGCCATTTTTAGTTTTAGTGCCTCCACTTCGTCAGACATGTCATTGTGGGCATCTATGACTGTGTTTTGAGAGGTGGCAAATTCAGCCATTTTCAACTCTACATGTGATATTCTTTTCTCTGCAGCTTGCACTTTGTTGGCTAAAGGGGCAAGCAATGCTGCTAAGTCCTGATGCATTGAGGACTTTAAAGCATTAAGATTTAGTGATGATCGCGCACCGTGGTGCTCGTACGCTCAGGTGCTCTGGCCGAGCACTCAGGGGTGCTCGAGTGCTCGGCAGAGCACCCGAGCATAATTGAAGTCTATGGGAGTAAACCAGGCACCCCCCACTCAGAAGAGCGGGGGGTGCCTGGTTTACACAAGTTTCCCAAATTTAAAAAAAAAAAAAACAGACAGACACACAGAGATACTACTTACCTTCCCTGGCAGCTCCCTCCTCCCGTCCAGCCGGAAGACGGCACGCAGAGTGGTAAGTTGTATCACAGCGCCACGTGCTGGACGGGAGGAATTACTACAAAGAAGAAGCCTGAGGAGGTAAGTGGCCTGTGTTTGTTTGTTTTCTATTTTTCAGGATTGTGAATGCTGAGGACTACGTCGGATTCGGTGGATTACGTCGGACCAGCTTTTTTATTTTTTAAATAAAATGGTCAAACAGGTGTGTGTGTTTTTTTACAACATTGCAGTTGTAGTAATCATGGCTATCTACAGACGGCCCTGATTACTAATACTGGGCTTAGTGCTTGCCGGTGTGGCCAGCACTAACCCCAACATCTATTACTCCGGCGCTAACCGCCACCAGGGGTGTCGGGAAGAGCCGGGTACCTGCAGGACCGGACCTTCTAAATTGAGGGTCCATGGCCTGTGTTTGTTTTTTTGTTTGTTTGTTTGTTTTCTATTTTTCAGGATTGTGAATGCTGAGGACTACGTCGGATTCGGTGGATTACGTCGGACCAGCTTTTTTATTTTTTAAATAAAATGGTCAAACAGGGGTCTGGGGGAGTATTTATTTCAATAAAATATTTTATAAGTGTGTGTGTGTGTATTTTTACAACATTGCAGTTTTAGTAATCATGGCTATCTACAGACGGCCCTGATTACTAATACTGGGCTTAGTGCTTGCCGGTATGGCCAGCACTAACCCCAACATCTATTACCCCGGCACCCACCGCCACCAGGGATGTCGGGAAGAGCCGGGTACCTGCAGGACTGGACCTTCTAAATTGAAGGTCCGGTTCTGGGGCGGCTGCAGGCTGGTACCATTAGGCTGGGAAGGTCCAATAACCGTGTTCCTTCCCACCCTGGCAGTGCCAGGCTGCCGCTGACCCGCTTTTTTTTCCAAAAATAATTAAATAATTTTAAAAAATGGCGTGGGGTCCCCCCTTTTTTCCTTCTCCAGCCACATACAACCAGCAGCGGCAGCCTTCCCAGCCTAATGGTACCAGCCTGCAGCCGCCCCAGAACCGGACCCTCAATTTAGAAGGTCCGGTCCTGCGGGTACCCGGCTCTTCCCGACACCCCTGGTGGCGGTGGGTGCCGGGGTAATAGATGTTGGGGTTAGTGCTGGCCATACCGGCAAGCACTAAGCCCAGTATTAGTAATCAGGGCCGTCTGTAGATAGCCATGATTACTAAAACTGCAATGTTGTAAAAATACACACACACACACACACACACACACACTTATAAAATATTTTATTGAAATAAATACTTCCCCAGACCCCTGTTTGACCATTTTATTTAAAAAATAAAAAAGCTGGTCCGACGTAATCCACTGAATCCGACGTAGTCCTCAGCATTCACGATCCTGAAAAATAGAAAACAAACAAGCAAACAAAAAAAACAAACAAACAAACAAACAAACACAGAACACTTACCTCCTCCTCCTCAGGCTTCTTCTCCTCAGCAGTGGAGCCTCTTCATTCCATTGCGCCCTCTGCTGGTGAATGAACCTTGAATTCTTCAATGAAAAAAAAAAACGTGATAGGTGACGGATCCGTCATGAACTCCATTGAAAGTCAATGGAGGACGGATCCGTTTACTATTGTGTCACACCAAACGGATCCGTCCCCATTGACTTGCATTGGGGTCATGACGGATCCGTCTAGGGAACTCAAAATATTTCTCCAGGTTTTAACTATTTAATCTGGGTAGTTGTCTTTTATTCTTCCCCATCTTGATGGGAGTGCAGATCTAAGCCCACTGGCCCGTTTTGGGTGATGACTTGAGAGGTATGCTGCGATATAGTCGCTATTGGTGCAGGAGCTGTGCTCTCACGCTGCCATCGCTCTTGGCGGCCAAGCCACGTCCCACAAATTATTATTTTAAAGGATGTCGATGCAAACTGGAAAACCCTTTAAGAGTAAAATGGACTGCAAGATTAAGGGGTTAATCTGGTAAAATATTCTGTCAACTTAATTTTCTATTACAGTATTTTATCTAATCAAATTTATGTTTTCTAGCTTACAAATACATATCTCAGTTAACAAGCAGGTACATTAAATAGGTAACATATAATTTTGGTTTCCATTTTCTAATCAATCCACGCATAGAGTATATACAGGGTTTATTTCCAGTATCCTCTCTTTGATTGAGACTAACTGCTAAGAACCCTTGTTTCCTGCAAATCCAGGTACTAACACATGCTTATTTCATACTCTGACCATCACTTGACTGTTTATTTCTCCTTGTAGCATTATTTAATGGGTAGAACCTGAAGAAACTACAAATTTGGCCAAAATGTCTAATTATTCTGCTGCAACCTTCAGTTTAGTTGCTTGAGCAAAATAAGTATTAATGAACACCACAACATTCCATTCAGTGTTTCAAAATTTGTTCCTTTGCCTGGAAAATATTTGTTTCTCTATATCCAAACAGGATAAATAACCCATGCATTTTATCTGTAAAATACCAAGCCTGGTCTTGGCAGCCCACCCAGATGCAGGAAATACTGTCTCTCTTGTGTTGCTTTGGACAACATCATGATTATTTCGTTGTGACTCACTGGCTTCTTGACAGTTGGACTATATTTTTCAATGGCAAGCCAAATTCATGACTCACTCTTTCATCATCTGTTGCCCCATTTACTAGCAGAGGGGTTTTCTATGCATCGTTAACCATCCTGGAAGCATGCTGACTTGTGAAGTATATATATATATATTCAACGTATGTGCTGCTGACATTGAACAACAGCTCCATTTATGTTGTAAATTCATAAAGCCAATCATGAATTTACAGGTTATTAACTATTGCAGAAAGATATTCAGTGTATAATATTTCAGTGGAAAATAACTGAATGTGTTAATTCACTCAACAGGATTGGATGTTACTGTTTAGTCTGTTTTTGTCAATGTGTGACACGGTGTTAACATGGCAATGAAGAAAAATGACCACAGAGTTTCAAAAAATTCTTATAAATTTAAAGGGTTTTTTTAGGGTCAACATTTTGATGGCCTATCCTAAGGATAGGCCACAAATATTAGTTCACTGTGGGTCTAATGCTCTTCACCAATGCTGGTCAAACTGTTTGAAAGGGCAGCAGCACTTGTGCATGCAGCCATTTCAATGTTTTTACCTTTGTTGATCTACTTCCACACTATTTACTTCATAGTGGCAGTGCAAGGTAGTACAGCTTTATCTTATTCCTTGAATGGGATGAAGATGTAGTACTTTGCATCACTGCTACTATATGTACAGGTAGACAGAAACCAAGGTAAAAACATTGAAGAGTCTGTTCAACATTGGTGCCGAGAGTCAGGCCCACAGTGATTTGATATTGATGGCCTATCCTGAGATAAGGCCAAAAATAATCTCAGAAAAAAAACCTTCAAGAGGCAGAATATCAGTTTCTAAGATACATTTCATCAATGATGTGGCCAAGCAGTTTATGATTCAAATAAAAATTGAATGTTCAAGAAATCTGACTTCATGCACACAGCAAAAGCAGTGGGATGTCACCCCAATTTAGCATTTTTCCAAGTCAACTGAGTCAACTTTCGTGACTATGAAAATTTTAGATTCACACTAAAGGCATCAAAACTATGAATTAACACATGTGGAATTATATACTTAACAAAAAAGTGTGAAACAACTGAAAATATGTCTTATATTCTAAGTTCTTCAAAGTAGCCACCTTTTGCTTTGATTACTTTTTTGTTAAGTATATAATTCCACATGTGTTAATTCATAGTTTTGATGCCTTCAGTGTGAATCTACAATTTTCATAGTCATGAAAATACAGAAAACTCTTAGAATGAGGTGTGTCCAAACTTTTGGTCTGTACTGTATATATATACTGTATATCTAATATATAAAGCTGAGTGTATGTGTGTGTGTGTGTGTGCGTGTGTGTATGTCCACTAAAGGAATCAGCAGCTACAATCACAAAATTTGGCACACAGGTACATCAGGTATCTAAGGGTATAATGTAAATATCACATATTTACCGTTCAGTAGTAATAAAAGATGTTTTCTTCCACTGCTACCCACTTTCCTCCTAAATTACTATGGTATCGACCTATAATTCAGGCCACCTTCAAAAGAAGGACTTAAAAGCCCCACCCCCAGGTCCCACTAAGTCACACCCCCAATCAGGCCACGCCCCTTCCGCGCCGCATTTGACCGGGATTGAAAAAAATGAAGGTAAAGATCAACTTCTGTCAGCTACAGGGAGCTCATGCTCAGACTGCACATGCTAAGCTGCGCATGACAGAGGACAGGGAGTCTGAAAGCCAGACTCTCCAGCCTCCCCCCAATGTAAAGCCGTGCCACTGGTCCCCTATGATGCCACACCCCTAAACACGAGGACATGCCCCCTGGTTCCGTAAAGACACGGAGGAGAAGCTGTCTGAGCGTGAGCTACTGAAAGGGTGGACATCCCTGTGTCTGTCCAGGCCCTGCACTGGATGGTGGACAGGGAGTCTGAAAGCCAGACTGTCCAGCCTAAAACAGACCTCTGGCCACCCTAGGGGCAGGCTGATGTTAGGGTGGCCAGAACGGCAAGCCACTACACAGTACAGTATCTGATCTTGGCACTACCATGTATTATTACATGGACACGGCTTCCTGTTCAATGCATATGTGAGGACACTGGACGTTGTCCTCAGGGCCGGCCTTTGGGGTGTGCGACCCGTGCGGTTGCACAGGGCGCTTTACTCCCGGCCACTTAAGGGGGCGCCCTGCAGCCTATCAGCCTATCAGAGGCCAGCTCAGGCGGCGCGATGACGTCATCGCGCCGCCTGAGCCGTACAGCGCGGGACACAGGCCGGAAGAGGCCTGCATCGCATCGCTGCTGGCTCCATGGAGGTAAGTAAGTGTTTATTTTTTTTTATGGGGGCATTTTTATTGGCACATGGGGGCATTTTACTGCACATGGGGCATTGGGGGCATTGGGCATTACTGGCAATGGGGGCACTGGGGGCATTTTACTGGCACATGGGCACTGGGGGGCATTTTTACTGGCACAAGGGGGGCACTGGGGGCATTTTTATTGGCACATGGGAGCATTTTTACTGGCACATGGGAGCATTTTACTGGCACTGGGGCATTTTTACTGGCACATGGGGCATTTTTACTGGCACATGGGGCATTTTTACTGGGCACATGGGGGCATTTTTACTGGCACATGGGGGCATTTTTACTGGCACATGGGGCATTTTACTGGGCACATTTACTGGCACTGGGGGCATTGTTACTGGCACATGGCACTGGGGGCATTTTTACTGGCACTGGGGCATTTTTACTGGCACATGGGGGCATTTTTACTGGCACTGGGCATTTTACTGCACTGGGGCATTTACTGGCACTGGGGGCACTGGGGGCACGGGGCATTTTACTGGCACTGGGGGCATTTTTACTGCACTGGGGGCATTGTTACTGGCACATGGGGGCACTGGGGGCAATTTTTATCTGGCACTGGGGGCATTTTTACTGGCACTGGGGGCATTTTTACTGGCACATGGGGGCACTGGGGGCATTTTTTCTGGCACATGGGGGCACTGGGGGCATTTCTTACTTGGCACATGGGGGCACTGAGGCATTTCTTACTGGCACATAATTTTGGGGGGCATCTATGGGGGTGGGACACTTTTACTGGCACATGATTTTGGGGGGGGAATCAATGGGGGAACTACTGGCACATTTATTGGGGGCACTTCTTACTGGCACATTGGAAGCATTATTACTTCTGGGGGCACAGTGGGGACATTAGTACTGTTGGGGGCACTATTACTTAACAAGTGCACTCTGGCAGAGAATTATTAGTTGGGACTTTGGGGAGAACTATTTACTGTGGGGGCACCCTGGCACAGTATCAGCGCAGTTATTTCTGGGGAGCGTTATGTTTACTATATTACTGGGCGCACTATTATGGAACACTATTTGCTGGGCGCAGTTATTTTAGGACACTGTGTAAACTAAGATTTTTTTTGTCAAACTGCAGAGATGAGAAATGGCTGAAAAATGGCGTCTGGTCTGAAAGGAGAAGATGAGGAAAGAGAAGATCTATATTAGAGGAGACGTCACTGGATGTATGAGGTATGTGCGCTATATTAGGTTACATTTCAATATAGAAAGCTATAAATACAGTGCAGAGATATATAGTGTGATATAGAACAGTATAGAGAGCTATAAATATATATATATATATACTGTCTTACTCTACCTACCTATATCACTCTATATATCTCTGCACTGTATTTATAGCTCTATACTGTATGACGTTAGTACTGTCACTCGGGGGGGGGGGGGGGGGGCGCCGAGAGAAAGTTTCGCACAGGGCGCCATCTACCCTAAGGCCGGCCCTGGTTGTCCTCACAGTAGACATCAGATTGCCAGAGGTTTCAACAGCCAGACATGGGGCAATCAGCTGACTTCCAGGCCTGCGTCCCTTAAAATGCAACAAAATTCTTTGAGTAGTCCTAGTAGTCCAGGAATCTATATTTATCCAGCATGTAACAAAATTACTACTATGCAAGTGTTAAAAATTGCCTAAAAGTACTTCTTATCCCATCATGAGACAACCAAACAAAAACACTCTTAAAAAAATGATCAAATAATCAAAAGGTAATAGTTCTGGAGACACCCTTATATATGTACAATTATCAAAACTTATTAGGACTCCTAAAACACTCTTTATTAGGTATGCATTAAAAACCGCAATTATACGGTGCTGGGTACATATCAAATAAACTCAACCGATAATGAAAAAATGATGAAAAAGTGAGCCTAACAACCCTGGTCTGGCCCTACATGGCCCTAGAGTAGGCCCTTTGCCCAGGGATACCCCTGGTGGTGGGGATGCCCTGTCCCCGTACCTAACCTGCAGACCTTAGAAAGGCCCTAAACTGTGCTAGATTAAGGGGTAGATGACAAACTAACCCCAATCAGAAATGACCAAAAACCCAACGCGTTTCGCCCACGTCTGGGCACCTCAGGGGAAATAACCAAAATGCAAAGGGGAATATGACAAATAGACACCAATAGGCACATAAAAGATAATACAGAAATCCTGTCTGGGATTGCATATATCACACTGCCACCAATGCTCTGCATTTGGTTATCATACACGGTTGGAGGTGGCAAGCACTGTTCCCAGATGGGATTTCTGTATTATCTTTTATGTGCCTATTGGTGTCTATTTGCCATATTTCCCTTTGCATTTTGGTTTATTTCCCCCCGAGGAGCCCAGACGTGGGCAAAACGCGTTGGGTTTTTGGTCATTTTCTTGGGGTTAGTTTGTCATCTACCCCTTAATCCTGCACAGTTTAGGGCCTTTCTAGGGTCTGCAGGTTAGGTACGGGGACAGGGCACCCCCACCATCAGGGGGTATCCCTGGGCAAAGGGCCTACCCTAGGGCCACGTAGGGCCAGACCAGGGTTGTTAGGCTCACTTTTTCATCATTTTTTCATTATCGGTTGAGTTTATTTGATATGTACCCAGCACCGTATAATTGCGTTTTTTTAATGCATACCTTATAAAGAGTGTTTTAGGAGTCCTAATAAGTTTTGATAATTATCCCATCATGACCACCTCTACTGAAACTGAAGCCAGTTTGGAGATCAGCAAACACTGACACCGATCATAAACACATTATACAATAACTCTGTATGAAAAATACATTCCCTTTAAGCTGCCTATACATCATGAAGTCCCTGATAGCCATTCACCATTGCTGGGCCACATCTGTACTTGGCTTGTGTACGTACAAGCATATTGAAATAAATCTAATACATAAAGCTGAGTGTATGTGTGTGTGTATGTCCGCTAAAGGAATCCGCACCGCTGCAGCTACAATCACAAAATTTGGCACACATGTACATCAGGTGTCCGGGAAGGTTTTAGAACAGTTTTCAGCTCTCCAGGACGTACCGTTCCTGAGATATTCCCAAAAAATGCATTAGCCAACAGTAGCCTGGTCACATGACCCTTATCAGCCAATAGAAGCTCACAGGCAGTCTCCACACACCAGGTTTCTATGACAACCTAGCCAGTTCACTGCTGTAGGTCTGCATTAAAGAGGCAGAGCACTGTGGATGACAATGGTAAAGGGGTATTTCGGTTACCATAAATGTAACTTATGTTTTAGACTAATTCATCATCAATCATTACCTCATATAATGTAAATTTCATATATTTACTGTTCAGTAGTAATAAAAGATGTATTCTTCCACTGCTACCCACCTTCCTCCTAAATTGCTATGGCATCGACCTGTAATTCAGGCCACTGTCAAAAGAAGGACTTAAAAGCCCCACCCCCAGATCCCACTAAGTCCCACCCCTGACTCAGTCAAGCCATGCCCCTTCCATGCCGCATTTGACCGGGATTAAAAATATAGGTAAAAATCACCTTCTTTCAGCTGCAGGGGTGGGGGAAGGGTGACTTTCTCCCTGCAGCTCATGCTCAGACTGCACAGTGCTGCTGCTGAGAGTGAGCTGTTCAAAAGGACATCCCTGTGTCCATCCAGGCCCTGTGCATGACAGAGGACAGGGAGTCTGAAAGCCAGACTGTCCAGCCGAAAACAAAACCTCTGGCCACCCTAGGGGCAGGCTGATGTTAGGGTGGCCAGATGTCCAGCTTTAGGCTGGACAGTTCAGTTTTCTGGCTAACTGTTCTTCGTCCGACACAGTGCCTGGACAGACACAGGGATGTCCACCCTTTCAGTAGCTCACACTCAGACAGCTTCTCCTCCGTGTCTTCACAGAGCCAGGGGGCGTGGCCTCATGTTTAGTGGTGTGTCTTCATGGAAACTGGGGGTGCTGTTTCACGTTTGGGGGAATGGCCGGTGAGGTCTGGCTTTCTGGGGTGAAGACAGTGGCCACTCTAGCTGCTGTGGAGGTCACAGTTAAAGGAGTGGGCTGCTGTAGAGGTCACTGTAAAAGGGGCGGGCTGCTGTCAAGGTCACTGTTAAAGGGGCGGGCTGCTGTAGAGGTCACTCTTATAGGGGCGGGCAGCTGTAGAGGTCACTCTTATAGGGGCGGGCAGCTGTAGAGGTCACTGTTAAAGGGGCGGGCTGCTGTAGAGGTCACTGTTAAAGGGGTGGGCTGCTGTAGAGGTCAGTGTTAAAGGGGCGGGCTGCCGTAGAGGTCACTGTTAAAGGGGCAGGCAGCTGTAGAGGTAACATAGTAACATAGTAACATAGTTTGTAAGGCCGAAAAAAGACATCTGTCCATCCAGTTCAGCCTGTTTTCCTACAAGTTGATCCAGGGGAAGGCAAAAAACCCTGTGAGGTAGAAGCCAATTTTCCTCACTTTAGGGGGAAAAATTCCTTCCCGACTCCAGTCAGGCAATCAGAATAACTCCCTGGATCAACGACCCCTCTCTAGTAACTATAACCTGTAATATTATTACCCTCCAGAAATACATCCAGGCCCTTCTTGAACTCTCTTAGTGAACTTACCATCACCACCTCCTCAGGCAGAGAGTTCCATAGTCTCACTGCTCTTACCGTAAAGAATCCTCTTCTATGTTTATGTACAAACCTTCTTTCCTCCAGACACAGAGGATGTCCCCTCGTCATGGTCACTGTCCTCGGGATAAATAGATGATGGGAGAGATCTCTGTACTGACCTCTGATATATTTATACATAGTTATTAGATCTCCCCTCAGTCGTCTTTTTTCTAAAGTGAATAAGCCTAATTTTGATAATCTTTCTGGGTACTGTAGTCCACCCATTCCAGTTATTACTTTAGTTGCCCTCCTCTGAACCCTCTCCAGCTCTGCTATGTCTGCCTTGTTCACAGGAGCCCAGAACTGTACACAGTACTCCATATGTGGTCTGACTAGTGATTTGTAAAGTGGCAGGACTATGTTCTCATCACGGGCATCTATGCCTCTTTTGATGCAACCCATTATCTTATTGGCCTTGGCAGCAGCTGTCTGACACTGGTTTCTGCAGCTTAGTTTGCTGTTCACTAAAATTTAGGGATGAGCGAACTTTTGAAAAGTTCGGTTCGGTTCGTCGGCGAATTTTCTTGAAGTTCGGATTCGTACGAACCGAACCTAAAACGAACCTTGCTATAACGGCTGAATAATTGCTGCAACAATAATGGGAGTCTAGTAGGGTATAGTTTTGTTTACTTGCAGTTGCTATTCCAATGAAAAAAGTAGAAAAAATCAAAGTGACTTCAACAACGGCGACGCAAAATATACGCATATTTGAGAATTTAAACTAATGCGTACGCTAATGCGAACATTCATAATAAAGTAACGAACATACAGTGTAGCGTTGTCAAAGGTACGCTACTTAACTGAATATGTATGCATCAGCGTACAAATACACTGCGTCTGCGAACATTCCTACTCCAGTAACGAACATACAGTGTAGCGTTGTTAAAAGTACGCTACTTGACGGAATACATACGCATTAGCGTACAAATCTTTAGCGTACTATTCGTACGTACGTACGCACGCACGACGAAGAGGCCTAGCGATGGCAAGAAGAGCAGCTGCTTTTAGCTCAGAGGAGCTCAAATACATGGTCCGTGTCATGGACCGGGAGAACTATGATGGCCCACACCGCCATCAACATGTGCACAAAAAGGAGGTCATAGAGGTGGTGATCTGAGGCCTCCTACATATGCAACGACCGGGGTGTGTGGTTGCTACGGGGGCGACCCTTTCCCCCTCCAGGGCCCTCTAAGGTGTTTTCCCTTTAAGTGTCCCAGTGGTAGGAGTGCCAAGGGGATTTAGGCCACTCACGTCTTTAGTGGTGTTGTCACGGTGTTCCTACCTCGTGAGACGAACAGGCCCCAGGCGGTGGCTCCGGCTGCAAAAAATTTACTAGTAGTAGTAAATGAGGGTCTTCCGGTGGGAATGATGCGCAGACTTGTATGAATGGTCCAACGTAGTTTTATTAACTGATCTTGGTAGGCAGATAACAAGTTTCATTCCCCAACTTGGTGTCCAGCAAGTGCAGCTTTTACTTATACTTGGCAGATGCTTGGAAATTCAGGTTTCAGGCTTCCTGTTCTAAGCTGAGGTTACCACTTAAGTCTGGCTTCCCTTGAGAGTATTGTTGTGCCTTATTGCAGGCTATCTTACTCTTTCTTTAGGGTACAGCAGAGCTGAAGGTGCTCCACTGACCTTCACATGTCCTCCCTGTACAGGGACAACTCCCACACTCAAACTGTCTTAACTGTCATTTCCTCTCACTCTGCAGGAAGTTGGAAGAGATTAACTTCTCTCCAACAGAGGGGGTCAGAATGGACTAAGGACTGTACCATTCTGATAAAACTACATCTGAATCTGCCATAGTATTTACTGACACCTGCTGGTACACCAGGTACATTACATGGGAAACAGTTGCATAACATTGAATATAATACATATTAATGCTGGTGATGACATTAATGCACGGAATTACGTTTTCAAAGTAACATACAGATAGAAGCTGGTTATGAAGAGTTGTAACACTACTCTGGGGTGTTACATTCCCCCTTACTTAAAGTCAAGCCGTGCTCGGCTTGTGCTTAGGATTAGCATACAGGATTAGGATATAGAAAATCTTACAGGGAATCCAATAAGTACCATGTGCTGCACGAAATAGATACATATAAATGACATTACATACATATATAGACAATTGAGCTACTATGTTGGTACGTTCCTGCCTTGTGAGTAGGGTGTCCGATCTCTGTTATCCCCTCTCAGCAGACGAACAACCTATGTAAACTGCACTAAGCAACCATTTCTGACTGACTCTGAATATTCTGGCCATGAATACCAAAGAAAGCATGGGGGTGTCTTCACTCTGTAATCCCACCATTGTGAAATGATAAGCACGCAAACAGAAGGGTGGCTTCATTCTGTAATCCCTTCAAAGCACCAAGGCCTTATAATGCTTTACGCTTTG